>JAAGAY010009483.1:0-135943 GCA_011801015.1 Ardeotis arabs | reverse complement strand
TTTTTTTTTTTTTTTTTTTTTTTTAGGGACAGCTTTATCTTTAAAAGCAAGCAAGCGATGCTCAATTGTGCTTACGTTATCCTTAGTCTTATTTATTTTTTTTTTTTATTTCCAAAGATAATAGGAGCCTGGAACAAATCCTAGTAAAATCCAGTCTAAATTTTGAGAGTGTACTTCACCTTCTGTGCAAGAAAAAAAAATTGCTTGTTAATCTTTTAGTGCTGCTCCTATTTCTATCTTTTTTTCTGCAGCGCGCCCGCTTCAGGGGCCGGCCTTGGTGGAGGAGAATTTTCCGTTGCCGTCTTGTTCTTCTAATCTTTTCGGAAAGTCTGGATCTTTGCTCCTAACTGCGCTGCTTTTCTAAACTTAAATGGAAACCAACAGGATGCTAATAACAAACAAATTAGCCGGAATTTTCTTGCGTAGGCTTTCTCTGATCATCTTTAGGTTGTAGTTTGAATATTTTGGCTGCCTTTTTTTTTTCCTGGTGGAAGGAGAACGTCAAATTTTAAGTGTAAGGGGTGTTATTTTGTATTTCCACGGCTCAATTACTCTGAAAATGCGTGGTAACAATCTCCCCTACTTAAGTTTGGGGCAGCGTCGGGAATCTTAGTATGTGAAATAAATTTATTTTCTTTATAGGGTGAATTAATCCCTGATAATAATGATTCTTCTGAAGTCATCGTGGTTTCGTTTTACGAGGGCGTGATGAATCAGTCCTCCAGCCCAGTAAAGGAGCTCAGCAGGTTGTTCAGGCAACAGAAGTAGATTCTGCTGAATGAATCCAAACCATTTCCATAAATAGATTAAACAATCTAGAAATTCACCTTTTGCAGTTGATCGGTGGCAGTCGCTGCTGGTGTTGTGGTGCGGCGGTGTAAACTCCGTGTACTGCTGTGTAAAAATCTGGTTTTGTTGCGTGCAAAATGAGATTCCGGCTGCTGGACTCCTCTGAAGGCAGGAAAACGCGCTGGGTTACGCCGTTCACGGAATTTTTCCGTGTCTCAGAGTGAGTTTTCCATTAGCGAGTAGGTTTGGCTGTACGGGAAAATTAGAGGTAACTTCCTTCTGTGTTAATTAGCTCTACTGCTTCCCAGGAAACATCAGAAAAATAACTTTTTTTTTTAAAAATAAAGTTCCTTGCAAGCTCATGGTGGCACGTAATCACCCTCAGCCCACCAAGAGCTTCAATTTGTATTTCCACGAGCGTACAGCTGGAGGTGAAGGGGTGTCCTCGTCGTTTCATCTTCGTTTCATCTTGTCCAAAGTGATCTGAGCCTCGATAACGTCCCGGAAAGAATCGTTTTGCAGTTAATTATCTCCGTGTTGGGTCATCGCGCTGCAGTTTAGCCAGACCAGAGGCTCCGCTGCGGCACAGCGCCCTGAAAGAACGCTTTCACTTGCTGCTTCTTGCATGAAAGAAAGCAGTGTGAGATGAATGAATGTCCAGAACGTGGGGGTGAGGGTAAATTTGACCGGTTTCTCCCGTATTTGTAATGCTTCCTTAAAAGAACGTAGCGCTCCGTGCTTCTGACTTTCCTGGCGGTTGACGTTTTAGAGGACGTGAAGTCAGAGCGACGCGTTTTAAAAATCTCCCGCAGCGAGCGTGACTTCGAAGTCCGAGCTTTCTGCGACGTGAGTTTGATTTTTGATACCTCCAGGGTGACATCCGGAGAGAAGACAGCTTCGTACCTCTCCTTCCACCTTTCTTTTCCACTCAAAACTAAGTTTGAGCTTAAACTGGGCTTTAACACCTTTAGGAAAAAAAAAAAAAGAACACGTTTCTCGGTTTCAACCAAGAACACGGGGAAGGTCTGACGTGTGAAATGACGAGTCATTAGATTAGATTTCGGTGAAGATTCCTGGAGAATGGAAAACACTCCAGGTTTTGTAAAATGATGAAGGAGACAGTAGTAGGGTAGGAGAAAACGAACGGAGTTGCGTGGACGATGTTCTTGGATCCGATCTGTTATTAATATCTGTTAACTCTACGCGTCACGTACGTCGTTTCATACCTGGACCTCAGGTGAGGCTCAGAAAATAATCAGGAGAAATGGAACGACTTGGAAGATAAGGGGATGCAAATGGAATTTTGGATTCCCTCAAGGCGCACGCAAAGCGTTTCTCTCCAAGGAATCCGAAGAGGAAAGCCGGTCTCGATGACACAGCCTGTCAGCTTCTGAAATGGGAAAAGTGCAAGATAGCATTTCACCTTCGCTACCAAAATTAGGAAAAATTGAAGATGTAGAATGTAAAATTTTTCTATATTTTCAGTAGTTACTTAGCTACGGGCTAAAATGCCCAAGGTTTTAATTAAAAAATAAATGTCTGGAGCAGAGAATATGAACACCAAACTGCAGGGTTTGCTTTGTTTTCTCCTTTTCCTTCAGCGTTTTACGGGGAAGGCGATTCCTTTATCCGGTAAATTCAGCCCTTCCACTCTTGTTAGGAAACAGGGACACGCAGCCAAGGTTTGATTTTTTTAAACTTTTTCTTGTAGGAGCCTGAATAGGAAGGAAAGACAACGGGTCAGATTATTTTAACAGCCACCCTGCTCGCCCCGCTGAAGACTTGCTCCGGCTCTGACCTTCGCCGCGGAATTTTTCTTACTGTGACCAAAGCAGGGTGTTAATCTCCGCTATCTCAAATAAAACGGGCGTTGTGTTTAGTTTGGCTTCCAGCGCGGCTTCAATTCTTGGTTTACGAGAAGCAGAAAGGAGTTTTGCGGTGGGATGCGTGTCTGTACGTATGTGTGGTGGGGGTTTTTTTCCCCTCCCACGCCCGTCCCCGAGGAGGTTAGCTTCAGATTGCGATCTGTTTTAAGTCTTTTCTTCTCCCACCCTTTACCTCTCGTTAATTATGTCTTTCCATATTTCTGGATTCATTTAAATGACTTTGAAAAAAAATATTGGACTTAATTAGCTGCTTTTCCCAGAATTCCATACATATTCTTCCGTGGGGAAGTTCTTGCCTCAAGGTGTTTTTAAGTTAAAAAAAAAAAAAAAGTGAAAGAGAAGTGAAGAAAACAAAAATCTTCAGGAGTTGCGTGCAGAGAGGAAGCGACGTGGAGAACTCTCCGAGCTTTTGGGTTTCAGCAGCGGGAAGATTTTGACGCTCGGCTTGTTTCGTGGGATGGAAATCTGCATTAGATTGAGGATTGTTGGCTTCGCTTGCCGAATATTTATCCGTTTTTATGGCTCTCTCTACCGAGAGGCTGGCACAAACCGGTGTTGCAGGCTGAGTTTTTTGAGATTTTAATTTTCTGCCGAGGTTTTGGGTCTGAGGGCAGCACCGTTGGCCCTGACAGTGACAGTTTCTTGCCAGTCAGCTGCGCGGTAGCGATGAGGGTGTGTTCTGGGTGAGAACGGAGCGGAGCTGAGGGGACAGAAAGTTCTGCGCCGTAAAGATCACTAGACAGACCGCTTCCTCAGGATAACTGGAAATTAGAAATTTGCTGGTGTCGCTCAAAACCATCAGCT
Organism: Ardeotis arabs; assembly: GCA_011801015.1. NCBI lineage: Eukaryota > Metazoa > Chordata > Aves > Otidiformes > Otididae > Ardeotis > Ardeotis arabs. The sequence goes on along the minus strand of JAAGAY010009483.1, from coordinate 132,464 downwards.
GGGAATTTGGGGTCATAATAATTCCGTAATTCCAAAGGAAGATGATTTAAACAACTTCCCTACAATCGATTTCGTTTGTTCTGGTGGGATCTACCTCCACAACTGCGGCTTTGGCCCTGTTTCATCTTCTGCATCGTCTTGCTTGCTGCTTGCTTGCTTCTTGCTCGGTTCCTCACCTGGCTTTGCTCACCGGTGTCGGCCACCGAATAGCTGAGCGATGGCACGTCGCCTTCCAATCCTAGCTCTGCGCATCCGTTTAACGCCTCGCTCTCCGATAGCCCGGAAAGGTTGCTGTTGAGTCTAGGTTGGCCTTAGCCATCAATCGTTTAAACCTTGCACGGTCTTTCCGTTTGGAAACCGCGCTTGGCCACGGTCTGCCATCCCATTTTATACTGGGGTTTGGTGTAGACTTCCCCAGGTCTAGTCTATCCCAGCGTCCCGGTTTAGAAATGAAATCCCGTGCAAACCCGCAGAGGTTGGGCAACCAACGCGTCCGTGAACGTGCCACGTGGAATAAAGATAATGGCAACTTTTGAGATCTTTAACGAGGTATAAAACCTTTTGTAAGAAGTCAAGGTTGTATCCTTTTGTACAACAAAACATACTAAAGTGTTTTCTTCTTTTTAGTCCAAGTGGTAAGAAGTTCAGAAGCAAGCCTCAGTTGGCAAGATACCTGGGAAACACTGTTGATCTCAGCAGTTTTGACTTCCGAACGGGAAAGATGATGCCCAGTAAATTGCAGAAGAACAAACAGAAACTAAGGAATGATTCCCTCAATCAAAATAAGGTTTGTTAGTAAATACTGTGTTTAAGGCTATCCTAAAGAATTTCCTTTCCTCTAGTTCGTTTAGCAATTTCTTTTCGGCTTAAAGCAGTCTGCTGCTACGATGTACGGGTCTGTTTGATTTTTTTAGTGGTGGTAGACACGGAAATTTCGAAATAGAAGGAACGCTCTGCTGCTACCGAGAAACCCTGGAGGTGAGGTTCAGCGTGACTCACAAGTTGGAGTAATTCAGGAGTTGCCTTGGGACTAAGAACTCGGTGCTAGTCATCCACCTCAACGGGAGGAGTTCGGACTGTTAACACCAAGAGATTCTCCCGTGTGAGGCTTCCAATCTTCCTGTTCTGAGATGAAATCATTCCCATTTTTAACGGGCGCAGTGCGTGCTGGGAAGCTGGTTACCCGAGGCAAATCTGTTTACCTGGATGTCTGTGTCCAGCGATGCAGCTTAACAAGGCTAGGTTTAAGAGTAAGGCTAGGTTTAAGAGTTGGGCCCTGGTTGTTCTCTTATTCTCTATTTCTTTTCCAACAACCCTTTTGAATATCGAAGAAAACGTGTCTAGTGGATAAAAAATAAAAGGCTGAAGCGTACAGAAGTGAAATAACCGATGTAGCACGCGGGGACGTGACGAGTCGATTTAGCTCACTCTCAGATAATCCGTTCCTGGCCAAACTTTAGAAACCTCCTACAACAGAAAGGATTTCTTGCAGTATTTTCTTTTTAAAGTGTTTTATTCTTCAGGATTCCCTAACTTAGCGTATGAAAATACCTTACAAATCACAGCTATGCCTCGTGCCCTGATGTTTTTGACATTTGTAATGCGTGAACCGCACATTTCATGCTGCTTTCTTTTTATTTAAAGCAAATTATTGACTATTTTCTCCCCGCAGACGTGAGGCTTTCAAACAGTGTTACATTTAGTCCAAGGAAAGGTTTTGGTTAGGCTTTTTACAAAATTTGGTGGGTAACATCTAGGGGAGCCCGGGCGCGCTTTGTAGTCCTGTGATCTTGAACGTTGCTCACGGGAGCTCTGTTAAATATCATATTAAAAAAAAAAAAAAAAAGTGGGTTTTAGGTAGATAACATCTGAGTGACTGAATCTGCAACTCAGAAGCTTTGAAGGATTTCTGCAGTATTCCTCTGGTAGATAAAAATGAGATCTCACCTTATTCCTGGCGTTTGTATTTTTTTTTTCCCCGCAGACACTGGAAGAGGTCGGTTGTGGTCGTCTCCTGATCCGCCTCGCAGCTGTGCTGCTGGCGGGGGCCGCAAAGTCAGGCTTGCAGAGGCAAGTTTGTGTATAAACTTGCTCCTTTTTGGATGGCTTGTTTGTTTTTGTACAAACAATTCACGCCAGAGTTTCTAAATTCTTTGGCTCCCCTTAGGTTTCAAGAAGAAATATCAAACTATACTCCAGTCTCCTTCCTCCGACGTGTCCAGACAGTTGGATTCGTGCGGCTGGTGGACAGAAATGCTGTCGTGCCCTACTTCTAAATTTTTGAGATCGTAGAATCATGGAATGGTTTGGGTTGGAAGAGACCTTCAAAACCCATCCAGTCCAACCCCCCTGCAAGGAGCAGGGACATCTCCAACCGGATCAGGTTGCTCAGAGCCTCATCCAACCTGGCCTGGAATGTTTCCAGGGATGGGGCATCCACCACCTCTCTGGGCAACCTGGGCCAGTGCTCCACCACCCTCGGTGTAAAAAATTTTCTCCTAATATCCAATCTGAATCTATCTCCATCTATTTTGAAACCATCACCCCTCATCCTATCACACCAGACCCTGCTGAAGAGCTTCTCCCCATCTTTCCTGCAGCCCCCTTTGGGCACTGGGAGGCCGCTCTAAGGTCTCCCCGGAGCCTCCTCTTCTCCAGGCTGAACAGCCCCAGCTCTCTCAGCCTGGCCTCACAGCAGAGCTGCTCCAGCCCTCTCATCATCTGCGTGGCCTCCTCTGGACCCTCTCCAACAGCTCCACGTCCTTCTGACGTTGGGGGCTCCAGAGCTGGATGCAGTTATCAATTAAAAAAGAAGACAAGGTAGAGACTAGTGATTAAACATGCTGTCGTGGTTATAAATGACTTCTGGAAATACATTGCTGAGTTCTTAAAACTTTTTTTTAATGTCCTGCTTCTGGAAAGACACGTCTTTGGAAAGGTAGTGGACTGAAATTCTTCTGGAAACTGTCTCGGGAGCGTAAAACACTCCTAATGAGTAAAAACGAGCAGGGAACGTTGATATTTCTGCTGTCGTTCCCAGAGGAGGAAGAGATTTTCCTTTGTGGTAGCACTCCAGCGACATAAAAGCCCACAGCGTGTCTGCGTTTCCGAAGGCTGGATTTTTTTGTAGGTGTGCCTAAAACTGACTATCGTGAGCTGAACCGCCATTTGAAATACGTAGGTAGCGTCTTCTCTCTGGAAAGCTCGACGGAGCTTTCTGTTTTTCAGGAGAGGTCTTGGTTGCAGGGCTCTTTCTTCCTTTATTAGGACGCACTGGAAGCTTTAACTTCATCAGAAATAAATCTTCCGTACGGCTGGCTCCTGATTTATTGTGAATTTTCCCTGAATATCGCTTGCTTCTTCTTAAAGTCTGATCGTATTTTTTTTTTTTTCCCCTGTTCATCTGCAGATGTGCAGGGGGTGGAGATGGGTTTGCTTCGCAAGTTGCTGCGTGAAGAGTTTATTTCTGTTGTTCAAAACTCAGTGCCGCAATTCAGAGGTTGAATTTTCTGAAGTTCTTCTTTTCTGAAAAACTCTCCCTTTTAATTTTTCTAGGTTTAACGGGTTTATTTTTTTTTAACTTCTCTTTACGTCGCATTACAGACCAAAAGAAACCTGGAAATATTTTGAATGAACTTGAAAGCAAGACCTTTGTCCTAGAAATGTTTGCTAAACCGGTTTTCTCCTCTGTAATTTTATTATTTTTGTCGGTTTTCATAGCTATTTTACCACTAACGCTGATACTCCTGCACGGAACGCCCCGGGGGCGCGGGCTTCAAAGCTTCGACTACGGCTTTGAACTCGATGTCACGAGGTCGGGGAACGCGGAGCTGGTAGGATAGGCGAGGTCTGTCGGGGCGCTGGTGTGAATCAAGTCACGCGGCGTGAGGAAAAGTTGGGCGTCAAAACACTCGGTGCGAATCGAAGTACGTGTGGTTGCTGGCTAGCTCTGGTCGGTGACTCTGTGCTCGTCAGAGACGCTTTAATGATGTAGGAAAATATATATTAGAGATGAAAAAGTCTACTGGGGAAAAAAATAGAGCCCGTCACCAGTATCCACCACGCCGAGCACGTGCCGAAAGCAATGCCCGGAGTATCTGAAAGTATTTTTCCAGTGGGCTGGGACGACTTGGGTGAGACATTAGGAGAAGAATGACGTCTAGATTTATTTCTAAGCTTAGATTCTCGCTTTTTTAGGACTTCTGTGCTAATGGAATGGTAATTTCTCTGGTTGGTTAAAACTCTTCAGCGTAAGCGGAAGTACGCGTGCTCCGTTGCCGTTTGCTCTGGCCGTGGAGATCCTGATCTCAGTTGGCCGAGCATCAACAGTGTCTTAGGGATGGAGCTGAAGAGAAGCCGCTTTTCCCATTTCAAACCAGTAATATTGCAAGAGATGGAGACTGTTGGCTTCTGGCTGCAAATTTGTAAACCGGAAATGATGCCTGAATTTCCCAGGGAAAATTCCATTGGAATTTGTGGATTTAGCCTTATATTTTATAGAGTGGTTGGAATGGAAATTTTAAAACTTGCCCTTCATTTAGGCTACGTGAAGGTGCCCAGATAAATACAAAGTGTTACTCTGCTGCTCCTTCCTATCAGTTACATTCCTTAGAATGAGATGAAGGAATTCCTGATTTTTTTCCACCGGGAAGGATCTAATAGCGCTGTGTCATCCTGGAGAGGCCTTGTCTCTCCCCGTACCCAGCCGATGAACCAAATCGTTGGGTAGGAGCGTCCCATGTAATAACCATCGTAGAGCGTAAGGATCTATTTTGGGATTAAGTGGCTTGCTTATAGAATCATGGAATCATGGAATGGTTTGGGTTGGAAGGGACCTTCAAAGCCCATCCAGTCCAACCCCCTGCAAGGAGCAGGGACATCTCCAACCAGGTCAGGTTGCTCAGAGCCTCATCCAACTCGGTCTTGAGTGTTTCAGGGATGGGGCATCCACCGCCTCTCTGGGCAACCTGGGACAGTGCTCCACCACCCTCAGTGTAAACAATTTTTTCCTAATATCTCCTCTAAATCCACCTCCCTCTATTTTGAAACCATCACCTTTTGTCCTATCACAACAGGCCCTGCTCAAAAGTCCCTCTCCAGTTTTCTTCTCAGCCCCCTTGAGGCACTGGAAGGCCGCTCTAAGGTCTCCCTGGAGCCTCCTCTTCTCCAGGCTGAACAGCCCCAGCTCTCTCAGCCTGGCCTCACAGCAGAGCTGCTCCAGCCCTCTCATCATCTGCGTGGCCTCCTCTGGACCCTCTCCAACAGCTCCATGTCCTTCTGATGTTGGGGGCTCCAGAGGTGGACGCAGCGCTGCAGGTGGGGTCTCACCAGAGCGGGGCAGAGGGGCAGAATCCCCTCCCTTGACCTGCTGGCCACGCTCCTCTTGATGCAGCCCAGGGTGGGGTTGGCCTTCTGCTTCCTATCATAGTCTCTTTTAGGCTGTCATCATCCAAATTGTAAAATCTAAATATGGAAGATTTGAAGATTGAGATTTCATTCCCGTTTCCAAGCCCGATGAAAGACTCTTAACGAGTTTCACTCTTTTAAGAAGCTTCTGAAGGACTTCTGAGCAGTTTCAGTCTTGCCAAGAAGGTGGAAATGTGTGGAACCAGTTAAGAGTTCCATTTTTTTTTTCTTTCAAATGGATGACTGCGAAGGTTAGTTAAGCACAGCATTTAAGGGAAATCTTTACTCCAAAAAAAAAAAAGCCTCCTTCTTCTGCACCTCGCTAGAAGAGGGTGAATCCAACATTAATTTGTGTCATTTTTCTGTAGAATTGTTGTTAATTCCCTTTTTATTCTTTTTTTTTTTTTGTTCTGTTTTTTAACAGGGGAAACCAGACTTAAATACAACTTTACCCATCAGACAAACGGCGTCCATTTTCAAACAGCCGGTCACCAAAGTTACCAATCATCCCAGTAACAAAGTCCGATCGGATCCGCAGCGAGTGACGGAGCAGCCGCGGCAGGTAAGGATTAAACTCTTTCCGTTCTCACCGCTCGGGAAGTTGAAACGAGCTGAAAAAGTGCTTCTTCCCAGCGGTGCTTCAATCACGGAGGAGAATTCCTGTCTTGAAGGTGACTTCTAGAAATGTGTGTAATGCAATTTAAAAAAAAAAAAAAGAAGAAGCAACAGTTAATTGATATGGAGATTAATTTTTCTCAATCCAAAACTTCATTCATGTTTGATTCCCGTATTCTTCTTCAAATGCTGTAACTGTCACAATGGGACATCAAATATAAAAAAAAATACCGTAGAATCATAGAATCATGGAACGGTTTGGGTTGGAAGGGACCTTCAAAGCCCACCCAGTCCAACCCCCCTGCAAGGAGCAGGGACATCTCCAACCAGATCAGGTTGCTCAGAGCCTTGGCCAACCTGGCCTTGAATGTTTCCAGGGATGGGGCATCCGCCATCTCTCTGGGCAACCTGGGCCAGTGCTCCACCACCCTCAGCGTAAAAAATTTTCTCCTAATATCTAATCTGAACCTACCTCCCTCTGTTACGAAACCATCACCCCTCGTCCTATCACAGCAGGCCCTGCTGAAGAGTTTCTCCCCACCTTTCTTCTAAGCCCCCTTGAGGTACTGGAAGACCGCTCTAAGGTCTCCCCGGAGCCTCCTCTTCTCCAGGCTGAACAACCCTGGTTCTGCCATCCTGTCCTCACAGGGGAGGTGCTCCAGCCCTCTCATCATCTGTGTGGCCTCCTCTGGACCCTTTCCAACTGGTCCGTGTCCTTCTGATGTTGAGGGCTCCAGAGCTTGAGGCCCACGCTCCTCTTGATGCGGCCCAGGATGGGGTTGGCCTTCTGGGCTGCAGGGGCGCCTTGCCTCCTCATGTTGAGCTTCTCGTCCACCATCACCCCCAAGTCCTTCTCCTCAGGGCTGCTCTCCATCCATTCTCTGCTCAGCCTGGATTCGTGCCTGGGATTGCACAATATGATTGACATAGGTGGGAGACGTGGGGAAGGGAGAGAATCGATGGTTACAGTTTTTTAATATAAAATTTGAGTGAGTTTTCAGTAAAATTTTCATTAAAAAACCTGGAACGAAGCAATTTGACGTAGGTAGTGTGCTGTCGGTTACTGGAGAACCTCAAGTGAATTGACAGCTTTCATAAACCATTTCCTTTACACACAGATTTCCATCCTATAATTATTAATATTTCTTTGGTATTCCTAACCAAAAGTGTGGAGGAACTCCGGCTCATGTGTGCACCCTCCAGATAAAGCCTGTATTTTCCTTACGGAAATAATCCCTACGTGTATCGCTGTCTTCTCCTGCTCTCCTCCTCAGGTGTGCAAACGTTTCTGTGCGTAAATTGTAAATGTATCACTGTTGGATGTTCACGCAAACGCTGAAACACCGATTCTGCTGCCTATTTGTGTATAAAACTTGATCACTCACCGCTTCCAGTGTCGTCGCTCCCTGGTTCTTCAAGCCTTGGCCCACATCCCTTGAGGGATTCTTGCTTCCGTAGTTCTAGATACCCATCTCCGAAAGCTTTATCTGCTTGTATCTATTGTATCTCCCTTTTCAAAAAGCGAGCTAACCAGAATTCCCTGAAAATTCTCTTAGGTGGAGATCAAAATAAACGAGTTCTGTCGTTCCGTTGGCAGTCGGTAGATTTTTTTTTTCATGACCTGGGAGCGCGAAGACGTGCTTCTTGGCGTTGGCAGGGAAGACGTTTGGCAGCGGCTCTTCTTTCAGCGGTAAACCCCGTGGTAGTTCTTGGAAAGAGCAACTAATAACAGCTTGCCTGTGATCTTTGTGGAGGTAAATCCAAATTTGAGCAACAGATCTTCGTGGTTCCCTATATTCGGTGCGCGATTTGGTGGCACACAAGTGTCACGAGGTTGTCTAAGCCTTTTTCCATCAACACCTCTGCAAGACAGCATCTTAAAGCTTTCCAAGCCGTCCTTAAAAGATTTTTTAGGTCACTGATTATCGGAGTGGAGAGTTTTACCCAGGGAAAAATGGAAATATTCTGGAGAATCCTGGAAGTAGGAAAATCCTTGAGCTGTGTGTGTGCATGCTTGATCTGAAGGGTCTTCTGGTGCTCACTAGACTTCTCTTCTCGTAACTATCAGTCTTCTTCCTTTAAGTGGCTTTTGTTCAAATAGCAGAACCAATCAATCCAGGAAGATTTCTCAAATTCTTCATATCTAACCACACGATAGGAGTATCCGTAAGTTCCTAAATCGCCTCAATTGCAGCTTTCTTCAAAGTTCTTTGATATCTCTCCTCATACGTTTGGCTAAAAACCAAGGGATTATTGAGTAGTTAGGAGCCAACTGCTCTGGTGAAAGGCGTCCCAGCCCGGGGCAGAGGGGTTGGACTGGATGGTCTTCAAGGTCCCTTCCAACCCAAACCATTCCATGATTCTGTGATTATATAGGACAAACTAAATCTGAGCGTAAGATACCTGCAGCCTAAAAAGCCAAATTTACAACAAAAATTGTAGGATATCATTTTATATGTGTCTTCTTGTGAGCGGTTCTTAGCAAGAAAGACTTGTTTAGCTCTTAGACTTTGTATTTTGTCAAGTAGATGGGATTTTATTTCTTGTAGATCCACTTGAAGGCTTGAAATCTAAAATTAGGGTTGGAAAACTTCAGCTTCTTGGTTATCAAAGAGAGGGATGGAAGGAACCCAATGAGATGGTTGAGTTTCATCTCCCTCTCCCAGGCCACTAAAGGAACCCTGAAATTTCGGTTGGCATTTACAGATGCAGCGAAGCTTAGCGCCTGGATACAGAAAGCGGAAAGAAGTTTTCCGGTTTTCTGTCTGTGTAGAAATGACTTTTCGTCAGCTCGCACACCAGGTTATCACGCCTCTGCAAGCAGCCTGGAGAGAAACGTGGTGCCCAAGAGCCGGGAGGACGCCGAGGCGACTACCCAGAGCTGTGTCTGTGCCGTTAAACTTGATGCGTCCGTCGCTTCTGAATTAAATCTGATTGCTGTGCAAGTTCAGAGCAGATACGCGCAGCTGGCTAAATAGAAGAACCCAACTCGGTAAAGAGATCTCGGAACTCGCCAACGCCAGAATTGTTGTCGTTTCTTCTGCGTGTCCGGTCTGGTGGCATCTACCCTGTTTTCAATCTCTATAAATAGCACAGCGGATGAAATCTGAGGTTCTTGCTGGATTGATTTATCTATAAATCCGTCACCCTCCAAGAGTGTTTGGATGCTTTTCTTTTAAAAATAATCGAAGAGGAATGGATTCCTTTTCTAGCAGGGCTTCCATTGCTTGAGCAACTGCAGAGAGACTTTTATTTATCTAAGGAAGAAGGAGCAGCTCGTCATTTGTTTGTATTTGGTGGTTCTTGCAATCGAGAGTCTCATCTGTCATTGCTTTGTTTTCTGCGCGTCGCGTAGGAGATTCTGCTTTTACAGAGATCGCGGGTTAGATCAGAGTTCACCATTAGTCACAAACAGCTTCGCGTGGACAAGAAACAATGATGGAGGAAGCAATATTTCATAAATTCTCCAAACAAAGAACTTCGGCTGCAGTACAGCGCTGCCGTTACGGAGTTTCGGAACAACAAGGAAGTGAAAATTCTGCTCCACCCCGGCGACCTTGGCATTGTATTCCCATGCTGCCTCTTCTGTCGTGGAAAAAAAAAACCAAACCAGAGTTGCCGTGCCCTTAGGATCGTAAATTTGAGCGATGAGGGCTACGGTTCTTGCTCTTAGCGGGAGATGGTTGCGTAAGAGGTCACTTCTGGCGCAGCGCGTATTGATTCATTTCCTAGGAAATGGAACATTTGGCTGCTGAGTCTTTCTGAACGTAGAACGCTGAGACGTCGGTAGATGAAGGACTTGGGTTTCATCCTCTTGCCAGCGCGCGTTCCCTAATGACTACTTCAAGCAAAGCTGAAATTGAGCCGGTTTTGATCCTCCAACAGGATGATTGCTCGTAACTGACTGATGAATCCTCAGCATGGTTATTCATTTGGCATTAGTCGTAAAATAGCGCATCGTTACAATGGTGAATCTTGAATCCAGTTCATCTCGCGTCCCTTCCTATCCCGGTCCCATCGGGATTCTCGTTACTGAATAACAGAGTCTCATATTTAGAATCATGGAAGGGTTTGGGTTGGAAAGGACCTTCAAAGGTCATCCAGTCCAACTCCACTGCGAGAAGCAGGGACATCTCCAACCAGATTTGCTAGTACGTCTTTCCTGGAGGCGGGAATCTTGCTTTTCTGGCTGTACTGGTACATTCTCAACAGGAGAAAGGAAGATTGGACCTTCAGCCTTCAGGGATGATGGTTCTCTCCGAGGATAGTCGAGCTGAGAAAAGCCCGGAGTCTGGGTGGCTGCCTCCATTTTACAAGGAGACCTCAGATTGTGAGATGACGTGGGGTTGTTACGCAGAAGGTGGCCTCTGTTGCTGGCAGTCACGGGTTGAAATGGAGCGGCTGTATCTGCAGATGCTTTCACTGTGTGAGGAGCTGTTGGTGGCTTTATGAAGTCCAGATGGCTTTGGGCAGGAGATGGCTTTGAGGGATGGACCACTCCCTGGGTAAGGAATTGGCTGGATGGTCACACCCAGCGAGTGGTGGTCAACGGCTCAATGTCCAGGTGGAGACCGGTGCCGAGTGGCGTACCAAATATTTAACATTTAACAAGATAAAAGAGGTGCCCTAACGCTCCACCAACAATATAGCTCAATCCTGGGTTGGAATGTTGAAAATTAATACTAATTAAGAGCGAGGAGTGGGTAAAACGAGACGCAAGCGGCAACGGGTATTTTCAAAACGCTGTCGGATCATGGAGATGTCCAGCACGTGTGAAACGTCATCCAAGCTTGCAAAAAAATTGTAGAGCTTAGGTGATCTTGCGTGGGTTTTCTAAGCCACTTGGATCTAAACTTGGTGGTGGGGCTGTTCAGCCTGGAGAAGAGGAGGCTCCGGGGAGACCTTGGAGCGACCTTCCCGTGCCTCAAGGGGGCTGAGAAGAAAACTGGAGAGGGACTTTTGAGCAGGGCCTGTTGTGATAGGACAAGGGGTGATGGTTTCAAAATAGAGGGAGGTGGATTTAGAGGAGATATTAGGAAAAAATTGTTTACACTGAGGGTGGTGGAGCACTGTCCCAGGTTGCCCAGAGAGGTGGTGGATGCCCCATCCCTGGAAACATTCCAGGCCAGGTTGGCCAGGGCTCTGAGCAACCTGATGTGGTTGGAGATGTCCCTGCTCCTTGCAGGGGGGTTGGACTGGGTGGGCTTTGAAGGTCCCTTCCAACCCAAACCATTCTATGGTGACAAATGTGTCCCGTTGTCCGGAGGAGAGCACTAGTAGATCTCTAGAAAATGACACGATAATCTCGCGGGCAACACAAGTATCGTTCGACCTGCTGATTTATGGAGCTGGAAAGACACATTGTGGAGAGAATTGCATTTTTCTTAGCGTAACAGCGTTTTATTTTCAGTCAGTGTACTCTTAAAGCTAAGGAAGATGTTCTTTGGTGCTCTTTGCTTTGCCTCTACCTCTGCAACTGAAAAAAAAAGGAGGTTTTTTTCTGCGTAACAATCGCTGATGTACCGCGCTTCACTTACCATGCGGTGTGACCAGCAATACAGGTTCCACGGAAGATGAAAGAGGACGCTCTGGTCTTTGAATTCTAATTTTAGAATTAAAAATTGAACGAACCATTTCAAAGCCCTGTCTTAGACTCAGGCTTTTGGGTAGCCACCTGCAGCAAACAATTTCCTAGGAATGAGAAAACAGCTCGGCTAGGTTTTTTTTGTCTCAGCTTTTGCGGACATGAAAAGAAATAGATGTAACTTTTTTTTTTCCTTCAGACCGGTAAGATGGGAGTGAGATGAAACCAAAATCTCTTAGGTCAAGAAAGCGGTTTCTGTGAGGAATGGAAAGATGTTCTCAGGTAATCAACGGGAAATAAAATGAAGATGAATTTAGTTCATGTATCTTCCTAAAAGTGAAAAGGTTTGATTCTGTTTCCAGATAAGTCGAGAGATCTACGCGGCGTTGGGTAGAGCCAGGTCATCAAGCCAGCGTGGGTCCAAAGTGGAGTAGCCACTGGTGGAGCTGGGTGGTTTGAACTTTCTCCTGAGCAATCTTCTTTTCTCTTTTGCAGCTTTTCTGGGAGAAGAGGCTACAAGGCCTCAGCGCGTCGGACGTCAGCGAGCAAATCATAAAATCCATGGAGCTACCGAAAGGTCTTCAAGGTATTGTGTTTGCTTCAGATCTTTGAAGCTCTTAACAAGTTTTCAGCTTCCGGTTAGATAAAGCAAACTTCAAATTGTCAATGTTCTTGCTGTTCTCTCGTGAATTTGGAAACGATATCGTGAACGTACATAACTTACAAACTGGGAGGAGCTCTGCCGCTGGGAATTGCGTATGGAATGCGAGTGGTAACTGTTCCATCATCTTTGCTTTAGGAGTTGGCCCGGGTAACAACGACGATACGCTGTTATCAGCCGTTGCTAGCGCTCTGCATACCAGTTCTGCACCTATCACTGGGCAGCTCTCTGCGGCCGTTGAGAAGAACCCGGCCGTCTGGCTCAATACGTCTCAACCCCTCTGCAAAGCTTTCATAGTCACGGATGACGACATCCGGTAAGCTTTTTGAAAGTCTTTGGGGAAAAAAAGGAAAAGCAAATTCCATTTAAGGAGATTCCTTCCTGGTGCAGTGCAGTCCTGGAGGTAAGGGGGGAGAAATGTGGATATGACAGGCTGGAGAGGTGGGCTCGTGCAAACCTCATGGAGTTCAACCAGGCCAAGCGTAAGGTCCTGCACGTGGGTCGGGGCAATCCCAGGCACAAATCCAGGCTGGGCGGAGAATGGATGGAGAGCAGCCCTGAGGAGAAGGACTTGGGGGTGATGGTGGATGAGAAGCTCAACATGAGCTGACCTGATAGCCACCTTCCAGTACCTTAAGGGGGCCTACAGGGGTTGGACTGGATGACCTTTGAAGGTCCCTTCCAACCCAAACCATTCCATGATTCTGTGATTCTGTGTTTCTTGTACTTGTCTATTCCACTTCATGACCGTAGGCAGCTCACGACGAAAGGATTAAATATTCTTAGAAGTTCCCTCTTCATCCTCTGCCTTTCGTTTTAAGACCAGAAAACACGTTGCGTGTGGAAGCGCTATCGGAATAAAACACCCGTGATCACTAAGGACTAGGTTTTCTTTCTGAACTTACGTAATAATAAGGAAAAATTTGCCGTTGGGAATATCTGCTCGGGTGCCAGCACGTATTCTTCCCTACCAGAAATTCTTCAGGGAGGTCTTAGCCATTTTTTACGTCTCCCAAAACAGCCGTCAGCTCGCCTCACGTTTAGCTTGAAGTATTCCTCCTCGTGTAACGATGGTAAATCCTTTTCGTAATCAGAGCAAAATGCAAAATTTCCTCTTTTGGTTCGGGACATTCACGGGGAAAACACTAAATAAATGCACGGTTAAGAAACAACAACTAGAGGCAAGCACCTATTTTTTTTCTCACTTACGGGGCACACCTTCTGAACAGTTTCGGCCTTCTGACTGGGATTTTCCAAAGCTTATAGTTTCCAAGGGATTTCTTTTCCTAAAGCGCGTAAGCCGTTTCTGAAAATCCCGCCGTTCAGTTTTCAACAGCCCTTTCTCTTCCTCAGTGTAGGTTCTTTGCTGCTCACCCAGTAGATTTTGTCCCTGAGCTTTGTCAGGGATCTTGAAAATCGCCGTTTTTAAATCGCATGATAGTGGGAATTCTGTTTTTTTTCTTACTGGGAATTCTTCTTGTTTTCTTATCTCTGTTAAATTTACCAAAGCGTAACAATTAACAGAGTACGTCTGGCTGTGTCACGCTCTGTGGGGAACAAAAAGTGTCTGTTAGTCTGTCCAAAACCCAAGCTCTATTTACCAGGAGGCAGGAATGGAGATTAATTCGAGTTTAACGCTCTTTAAGTTTGTTTGGCGTGAGTTTAAGAGTGTCTGAATCTTAAGACACAGCTGTGGCTTAAATCCCTCACAATATTCCTCAATTCCCTCTGCAAATCTCCCTTTCAGTGTGCCAGACCGAAGCCACAAGAATAATAAAATGCCGAAGGAAGAACGTGAAAGATGGAGAATGTTGCCACAGTCTGAGCTCTCCTCAGGAATAAGAAACTTGTAAAATGAAATTTTTTTAGGCAAAACCCTAAATAATCCTTATCCATCTCAGCTACGAGAGAAATTTTCTGACCCCGGATCTGGAGAGGAGCTTAACACGGAGTATTAAACAGGAAAGCACAGTGATTCTGTGAATTCTGAGAATTTCTATAATTAGAACAGGAGTAGCATTTCTATAATTAGAATAATTAGAGTATGCTGTCTCAGCAGCGGTTTATTTCTGCTGAGAGGAGAGGAGGAGCTGGGAGAGATCTACTGGAGAGGTGGATGTGTGCGGGGGGAATTAGTGGCTGCCCCTAAACCTGAGTTTAATAAAATACTTGAAATAAAAGACAGTATTCCCTCCCTCCTGACACACAGGGAGGTGGAACTGGTGGAACTGGTGTTCAGCCCAGGTTCTGTGGATTTTTCCCATCCTAAACGCCAAGCCACCGTTGCGTTTCGGCCGCAGCTAAACGCTGTTCCTAGAGCCGTACGCCGTTTTTGATTTTGACGGCAGAGAAGATAGCGCAGTGCCAGCACCGAAGGAGCGAAATCAAACGGAGCCTCGATGGATTTAACCGTATAAAAAAATAGATGGAGAAACCAGGAGGGAGGTCGGCGCAGTAGAGTAGTTTGATTGCGTGCGGTGGCGTGGAATCACGCATCGTTTAGTTGGGCTGAGAGGAGGGCAAGTAGCGAGGACAAATAAAATAATTCTGAACACCAAGGAAATCACCGGAATGCAGAGCTACGCACAACCCTGTGGCATAAAGCAGATTTCCGCTGAAAATAAGGTCAGGATTAGAATTAGGACCTTGTGGACTTCTGCGTGAGGAGTGACGCGTCTTTAATTTTATTTTTTTGCTTATTGCTCCCCTGGAAGATCAACTAACTGGGATGTTTTGAAATTTTCACAGCCTGGAATGAGTCTCGTTTTGAAATTTTCACAGCCTGGAATGAGTCTCCTTTCTTTCCCAGCTCAGCCCTTCATGGTTTCACTCAAATTACTGAGTGGGTGAGGTTGTCTGAACACCCTGTGACTTTTTTTTTTGACGATATTTGATATTTACCCTTAACTTCACCGGATGTGGGATACCGCATGGCTTTTCCGTGTGACACGCTTGAAACACCCAGTGACCAGAACTACGTTTGAGGATCGTTCCTGATCTGTTCTTTGTAAGAGTAAGAAAGTGTCCTTACCCTGTTTTAGTTCATTGGAATTTTCTTTGCGCTCCGAAGGGAAGCTTTATGAAGATCCTCCGGCTTTTTTCTCTCCAGGAATCCAGGGAAGGGATCTGCCGGTGGAAATGGCTGTTGACTGTCATCTGAAGCCTGTTGGGATGGAGTTCGTAGGGTGTGGATGGTGGGAAGATCCTGCTGTCTCAAAGTCAAAATTGTAAAGCCAAAAAAAGAGGAAAAATATACTTCAACTATTTATTTTCCATAATCTTTGGCCAGATGAGGTGGTGACAACTTTTGACGACTGATTTTTAATAAAATTCTCTTTCAGCTTGTGCCTGCTCTTGGCATCCTTCTCATTCCGTTAACAAATACTGAATTTGCCACTCTAAATTTTATTTCTCCTTGACCACACAGGTTCTGTGAAGTTTTATTTTACAAGTTTCTTATTCATCTTTGCTTTTGTTCGGTTCTCTTCCCGCTGGGTTCGAACCGTCGCTCTCTAGGCGTTGCAGGTTAACAGCTCTGGGACAGTCGGCTGTAGACTGAAGGTAGAAAACAAGGAGAAAAAACAGCTGGAAAATAGAAAACAAGTTCTGTACCGAACTGCTAGCGTGTTCTTTAATTTTTTTTTCTTCCTTTTGCTGTCTCTGTAAGCAGCCAGCCTCCTCTGAAGTACGTAGTGCTGGTGGTGGTTGTAGCCTTCGAGGCTGGTGCTCCTCAGGCTTCTGTGGAGCACGTTGGGTGTCATCTCTTCTAAGACTTGATGTTCTTTGTAGCTGTCCTGCCATCCTACGTAGCCACAGGGAGTCTGTGGCACTGAGGAATGTTTTCCTGAGTTCTGGCCATTTTTTCAGCGTATATTTCGTTTCAAGATTATTATTTTTTTTTTTAAAACATAGCTTGATAGAACAAGTGGATTTTCAGACAAAATATCCAAAGTTCTTCCCCTTCTCTCCCTTCAGAAAACAAGAAGAGCGGGTGCAACAAGTGCGTAAAAAACTGGAGGAAGCGCTAATGGCAGACATTTTGTCGCGGGCGGCTGATACGACGAAAGATATAGATGTCGAGATGGATAACGGAGATGAAGCGTAAAAAAAGAAATCAGGTGAGTCGGATCTCCTGGAGGCACGCTCGGAGATTTCCCCGTCTCGGCTGCTGGTGGGCACTCAGAAATCGATTGGTGGGCAGCAATATCTCGTGCGCAAGCGGTCCTGCTGTCTCCGCACGCGTATGTTAGCAGAACTCTGGGGTGATTTTGCGTATGTAGAAATGAACGTCCCGACGTGAAGTAGCAGACGGATCACCAGGGAGGACAAAACGGCGATTTTCATCCTTGACGGCAAAGAACCCGTCTCTAAACCCAATATTCTGGCACTTGATGCGAAACTGTAGTAAAGCAATCAAAATAAGTGGCCTTTTTCTATTCTTCAAAATTGAATTTAATAAAATTACATAGCAACTTCCCCAAACTTCCCTATTTATTTTTAAATGGATATTTCTCCAAAGGAATTTTCCCTGTAAAAGTCTAATTACGGGTAACTTTAAAGGAACTCAAGAAAGAACGTTGGGTTAAGATGTGAAATTTCAAACCCGTGCCGTTTTAGACTCGAATTACCAATTTGATTTGTAAAATTGAGCGTAAAATCAGAATTTTGGCATGGAGCTGTCAATCTTCTTAGCAGGAGCGGTTATTTTTGCCCTGGTGCTGAGGTTCTTTGCGGAAATCAGTTGGATTGGGAGACTTTGAGTTTCATGATTACGTATTTAGATGGACGTAGGCCATGTAAATGTACATCTGTTGGCTGTGGTCTATAAAACTGAGGGGTTTTTTTTTGCTCTACTGGCTTTAATTATAGACTTGACCAAGATTTTTGACTAAGTGGATTAGTTAATGTAAAATAGCTTAAAAGATTCAAGTTTTTTTTTTCCTTTCTACAGACTAACGTTCCGGTATGATGTTTTTATATTATTTTTTTTTTTTTTACTTACGCGTTCTGCTGTGATTTAGAAAACCAGGAATTCAAAAAGTGATTTTAGACCAGCACGAAGGACTGTGTAACGTACGTCGAGAGAGGTTGGACCTTAAAACCAGCTTAATAAAAAAGTAGCCAGGCATCTGTGGGACTCTTCACCGCGTCGCCGCTCACCTTGTATTCATTTTTTCGTTTCTCTTCTCCAGGTACTTTTAACTGACTTGTCCCAGGAGGAACTTCCTAAAAAACGAGGCACTTTCTCCTTCGGTCTTTCGTTCTGAGAAGAAACGGACCCGTGCACATTTATAGAGCTTTCTAATAGCATTAAAACCAAGGCCTTTTTTAGACTCCTATTTTTGATGTATATATCTTATTTGAAAAGCAACTTTATTTTGTGTCCTACGACTTAAAAGTCCTTTTTTAAAATATTGAACGTTACCCTTAATCTAAAGCTGAGCTTTTGATGCCAGGTTGCAAACCTACTGGAATTATATCGCCTGTACTAAATATTTCTTTTTTTTTTTTTTTTTCCTGTGGTTTTTAGTAAAGATGGATCAGAAGAACAGAATGATTTCCCAATTAAAGATTATTGTGACTCTGTATATAAACAGATTTTTATACCTATGGGTGAAAACACCTGTACATTCTTCCGTCATCACTGTAAAGAGAAATAAATCATTATATTCCAGGCACTTGAGAACGTGGTGTGTTGCGGATGGAGTAAGCAAAGAAGGTCCGTGCTCCTGTTTCGGTGTTCCCTTGGCCGCGTACTGGGGAAGCTGGGAAAACTGTCTATCAACAAGCGCTGACTTTGCCCAGAGCCTCGGGAAATCTGAGCTCGGGAGCAGTTCCGCGTTTTTCAGCTGAGGTGGAGTACGGTTGTGTATTTCCTCTGAGAAGGAAGACGGCTAAAAATAAGCAGCCGGTGGGATTTTATGGAGTTCTGCTTTGAAAGTGAGAACGTAAAGAAAGCGTCTTCAGGGCTGAGTGCAGCACATGCCAAAATTTGGGCTTGTTTCATAGAAGCATGGAATGGTTTGGGTGGGAAGGGACCTTCAAAGCCCCTCCAGTCCAACCCCCCTGCAAGGAGCAGGGACATCTCCAACCACATCAGGTTGGAGATGTCCTTGGCCTTGAATGTTTCCTGGGATGGGGCATCCACCACCTCTCTGGGCAACCTGTTAGTCGTAGTCCTGTCACAACAGGCCCTGCTGAAGAGTTTCTCCCCATCTTTCCTGTAGGCCCCTTTAGGCACTGGAAGGCCGCTCCGAGGTCTCCCTGGAGCCTCCTCTTCTCCAGGCTGAACAGCCCAACTCTCTCAGCCTCATAGGAGAGGTGCTCCAGCCCTCTCATCATCTTCGTGGCCTCCTCTGGACTCTCTCCAACAGCTCCACGTCCTTCTGATGTTGGAGGCTCCAGAACTGGACACAGTACTCCAGGTGGGGTCTCACCAGAGCAGAGCAGAGGGGCGGAATCACCTCCCCCAACCTGCTGGCCACGCTCCTCTTGATGCAGCCCAGGGTGGGGTTGGAGCCTGTTACCAACAAGCTTTTGTGAAAGCTTGTTTGGAAAAAAGCTACGTTCCCAACAAATTGTCGTTATTTGCTAAATTTCATGAAGATTCATTAAGTTTCCTGAAGATTGCTTTTTGGGAAAGTAAGGATGCTGCTAGTGACTTTTCAGAACACGAGGTAAGAGTTTGCCCGATAAAACCCAAAGTAGAACTTGAGTGAAGATGCGTTGAATACACATCACCGTTGATGACGCGTTGAATTTGAAACCAACTGCGTTGGTTTCTGCAGACGACAGAGCCGAGGGCTCAGCAACTCCTTCGTTTGCAGCAGGGTTGCGATTCCCTTCGCGCGTTGTACGAATTCAAGGCTTGGCAAGCACTAAATTTGCTTCCTGGAGGTTTTCTGGCCCTTCTCCCTGTCTCATCGTTGAGCTCTCCCAACCTCTGCCACCCAACGTGTGCCGAAAGGAAGGGTGTGATCAGGTTGCATCTCTGTGCGAGCCGAGTTTTCCTCCCAGAACCCTAAACCTACCGGCTTTAGGCACGTTACAACGCTCATTCCTGATTTTTTTCCAGCAGGGATATGTTCAGGTGCTGATTGATGTTGAAATTTTTGGTGGTAAATGCGATTTGCACCTCACGCGTGTTATTTGGTGGCTACGGTTCCTCAAAAGCTGAGTCAGTTCCCATCATCCGTCCCTGAGATTCCTCCTCCTCTCTCTTCCCCGTCCTGCTGGAGGATTGCTTTTGGAAAGTAAAATGGAGGAAATGTCCGTGACGCTGTGTGCCCCTCTGGAGCCCCCCCCAGAACGGCGTCGTCACAAAGGGATGGGTGTCAGGGGTGCAGGAGACGTTTTGGTCCAAAGTTTAACGACTTCTCCATTCAAGCCGAGCTCGCTTCATCGGTGCGGCACTGGTTGCGTCTTCCGGTGTTGGAAGCTTCTTTCAGGCAACTTTGGGTGAGAGGTCCAGGTTCTCCATGAACGTCTACACATCCATTGGTCCTGAAATCAATTAGATGCTGACGGCCAAGTAGTCAAAATGGGAGATTGACTGAAAAAAAAGGGATGTGTGGGACTGGGGAGGGATGGTACCTACTTCTTCCGAGAGGACACCAATGGTTTGGTGAGAGGAGGTGTCCAGACGCTTTCAGCATCACCAGCAGATGATTCTCCCTAGGTTTTCCTGGGGGAATCTGACAGATTTCCCAATTTCTCCATCAAAACTCACAAACGCTTCCCCACCCGCTCTCGCAGACTCCAGTACCCGAGGAGAAGCAGAAGATGGATCGGGCCCTTTCCCCCCACTCCCTCCCCTGCAACCCCTTCCCTTTACTGGGGAGGAGGGGGAAATCCGTGTGGATTTGGGAAGCGAGGCTGCAGTTGAGGCCGAAGCCTCTAGAGGTCGGTGCAGCCCAAGCGATGCGACCGGTTGCTCCCTCAACCCCCCCCCCCCCCCCCCCCCCCCCCCCCCCAGCCCTGGCTTCCCGGGGTCGGAGCTCCCAGCAATCCCACCCCACCGCCCTGGGACTGGCCCCGGGGGTCGAGTTGAAGGATCCTTGGGGAAAAAATTGGATTTATCCTGCTGGCAGGGCAGCGGTGGGGCAGGAGGAGATGCCGCAGGGGCGGCCCGTGAAGAGGTACCGGCTGCTGGGCGAGTGCGAGATGACCGATGTGTTGAACACCCCTCATTTCCAGTGTTTTCCAGAATTATCGTAGAATCATGGAATGGTTTGGGTGGGAAGGGACCTTTAAAACCCGTCCAGTCCAACCCCTCTGCCAGGAGCAGGGACATCTCCAACCGGATCAGGTTGCTCAGAGCCCCGGCCAACCTGGCCTGGAATGTTTCCAGGGACGGGGTGTCCACCACCTCTCTGGGCCTGGCCTCACAGCAGAGGTGCTCCAGCCCTCTCATTATCTCCGTGGCCTGCTCCGGACTCGTTCCAACAGGTCCGGAATGTCCCCATTCTGCTGAAATTCCACTGAAGGCCCTTGGCCCGGTGACTTACACGATGAATATGCAACAGGCCGGCCGGGATTTGGGCAGCTTTTGATCGTTTCCTTGGCACATCCGGTTGGAAGCAGCCTCTACAACACATCTGTGCCTCTGCAGGAGTTATTTTTAGGTTTGGTTTTTCTCCACTTTGCAGGGAGCTGCAGGACCCCGAGCACCCTGAAAATCGGTGTTTAGTTATCTACCAGGGTTTTGCAGCTGCACCTGAGCCAACGACAGAAAAATAACCGATCCGCTCTCTTACACTCGCCGTATTTCAACGGGTAGGTGCTTCGTATTTTCCGACGGCCAAAGTCTTCGCCGAGCCTCTGCGAAGAGATTTAACCGCTCGCTGAGTCAACGGAAACGTTAGGGAAAAATCAGGTGGAGTCCACCCACAATAAAAACATATTTTTCTTGCTCGAAAAATAAACATTTTGCTCCAAAACATTTTGTTTCCAGGTGGCTTTGCTGTTTACAAAGTTTAACCGAGCTGAATTGTCAGATGAAATCTCTTCTGGGTGAAAATGTTGAAGATTTGGATAAAAATATCAAAAAGAATCACCCATCTTCAAGTTTCTCCTCTCTTTTACCCAGCGATGTCTATCTAATTCTCACCAAGAAGCAGACATAATATCAGCAAATTCTTCAGGTATATCCAAGGCTGTTAGAAAAAAACGGGAATGCAATCGGTTTGGGATTAGGCAGCAACACGCGTTCTCTCGGAGGACCACAACGGTCGATTGTTTGAGGTAGAAAAACCCTACCAGCGCCGAGGCGTTATCAGCCGCGTTGAGTGAAACGGTGAGATCCCACCAATCTCATGCAGGTTTGAGTGCCTCTTAGAAGGTAGGAGCACTGAGAAGAATCCAAAAGGGTGTTTATTGAGTCAGGCTTAGACAGAAATGCCGTGCAATGACCTGAGGGCCAAGGAATTGTTTCCGTGATTTACAAATATTAGCGGAAAATAAGCCAATGCCACCACGCCCACTAAACCATGTCCTGCAGTGCCACGTCTACACGTTCTTTGAGCACCTCCAGGGATGGTGACCCCACCACTTCCTTGGGCAGCCTCTTCCAGCGCCTGGCCGCACACCTTGCGTGTGACGCGTCTTGGCTGCGGTGGGTCTGAAATACCACCTTGCCTTTATCAAGCTTTGGTGGTTGGGCTCGTTGAGTGGTACCCATGGGGCTGAAAAGTTTCTCTTCTCTTGACCCCGTCATCGGTTTGGGCTCTGTGTTCCTGCTCCCAGTTTCAACTGGAGCCTCGTGGCTTTCTTCTAAGGCGCTAACCAGTACGACTTGTACGCCGCCTCTTAAATAGGTTTTCTTCGTCTGTTTTCTAAATTTAAAAAAATAAAAAAGAGTCTTCTTGCACTCGTATAATGAACAACGATCTCCTCCATAGCTTTGTACGGGGTGTGAGAGAAATATTTCTGAAATATTTTGCTGACAGATGATAAACTGCCAACACCCAATCCGTTACGGGCTGTTTTAGCACGTACTCATTCTCCGTGAACGAGGCTTAAAGCAGAAATATTGATTCCTGTCTCCAGACAGATTTTAGTCTCTGAATGATTACATTGACGTTCGTCTCAGGGGGAAATCGGGACTAAAAAAAAAAATGTTTGCCTCCCCCGTCAACGTGACCCCTTCTCAAAGGTTTCCAGAGGAGGCGGGGGTGCAGGAAAGCTCAGATTTGCATCCTTAAATCCAGAGATGAGCAGTTCCAGGGATAATTGGGCATCACTCTGTTTTCAGAAAGGATTCCAAATCTGTGGCGGTTTTACGGCTCTCAATCCCGTGTATTTCATCCCATTTCTGGCAGCTTCTGCTAAATGGCAAGAGGTGCCAGCTTAGCTAGAACTAGTCTTATGGCGTGTCCTGGTTCTGGCTAGGACAGGGTTAATTCTCACCAGAGCTGGAGCTGGTGGCCCCTGGGGCTGGGACACAGCTGGGATAGGTGACTCATTAGCCAACAGCTGGGACAGTTTCCCCAATTAGCCCCAGGGCTGGTCCATCCTGTGGGCCATCATGGTCAGGGTATAAAGTGGGGGTGGTGGTGGGGGCCATGTTTGGCTGCTGGGGAGGGAGCTGGGCACCAGGATCCACCCTGAGCTGTTGTGCTGTGAGTTATGGGCTTAAATGTTGTCTATTACTACTTTTTTTTGTTTGTTTTCCATCTCTGTGGTTCTCTTAAACTGGTTTTACCCCAACCCATGAGTTTTGCTTTTGTTTCTTTCCCAATTCTCCTCCCCATCCCGTTGCAGGGGGAGTGAGCGAGCGACTGCGTGGTATTTTAGCTGCTGAGTGGGGCTAAACCGTTACGTGGTGCTGCCTTGCTTCCTAACATCTCTTAACCGGTCTCACGTCGCCGTGGTGGCCCATAGTTGCCTTTCTGGGTGCTTTAATTGTTTGAGAGAGAGAAGGTTGGCCACCTTGTTGGCCTTTGGCCAAACCACCTTGCTGGTGAGTGACTACCTAGTCAAACTGGACATAAGGTAAATTTTTTTTACTCTGAGGGTGATGAAGCACTGGCCCAGTTTGGCCAGAGAGGTGGTGGATGTGGCAGTGAAGGACTAATTATTCCCGAAAAGTCGTTCCAACGGAGGCCCCCTGTGGAAATGTAGTCCAGATTGCGATGATTATTTTTTTCGTATTTAGCTCAATCCTTCTCCAGATGGGGAAAAAAAATTAACGATTTCAGATTGCGAGAGTTCATGCAGGGCTATACCAAAATAACTCTTCAGGAGCAATTATTCCACCAGTTATTCCAGCATGTCTATTTTGGGAAATTTTCCAGCGCGTGAGCACACCCAAACCTCGCTGCCTTCACAGGGATCATTAAAAAAAAAAAAAACAATTCTGCATTTCCAAGGGTTGAATCATAAGGGACAAAACAAATGTGACTTTAATTTTTTTTTTCTTTTTGCTCTTAATAGAAGAATGAAACTAAAAAAAAAAAAAATTAAAATTAGAAGGTGAAAAAGAGAAGGGGGGGAAAGGGAGAATGAAGCAGAACAGCTTTCTGGGGACAGGAGAATTTTTATCACCACACTTAAAATGAATCAATATTGTCAATATTTTACATTTCCAAGGAAAATAACTTTTTCCAATCTCTCTCATTCTATGAGTTTCAAGCAAAGTGTAATTAATATAATAAATTATCCTCGGCGTGAACCTGATGTTTGCTCAGTCAGTGCTCACAGTTACGCTCACGTCATTAGCAACTCTTTGTTCCCAGCACAGAATAATGTGAAATATTTATTTATGTGGGGAAAAAAATCCTATAATTTTTATAATCTATTGGTGGGGTTATAGTTGGTTAGTCGATAAGCGTGACTGCAATTTTTGTAATACTCTTATGTAAAATATATTTTTTAAAATGACACTTTTACGGGCGTGAAAAGTGGATGTGGAAAAACGTTTGGTTTTGGTTTTTTTTTTTTTTTCCAATTAAACCCCTGGAAACCTTTCAGAGATGTCTTTTGTGGGCAATTTTTAAAAACTCAAATTCAAAATTTGGTAGAGGATTTAAACCCTCCTGCTTTATTCCAGGCTGTTGCTCGTGGAATTTCGCGCTTAAGTCCTGGATGTTGCAAATTGTCCATTCTGGAGCCTCATTTTATTAATTAAGAGATGATAGAGAAGAATAGAGGTGCTGTTGCGCCATGGAGCACGCCCAGGGTGGGCAAGCAGAGAGGATCTGGCCTGTGTCCCGTCACCCGGGCAATGCCAGAGTCCCACATGGGACACGGTGCCGGTGGGGTGGCTTCGCAGGCCCCAGGATGTCACTGGGTTGGGATACAAACCAGTCAGGCCCTGAAAAACCCCACGGTAGGCCTTGCTGGTGTTGGCACCGTGCGGTTTGGTAGAGATGGCTCTTCTGCATGATGGATCCCAACACCGGGTTGTAGAGACCTCTCTGTATTGAGAGCAACACAAAATCCTCTTTATTATTTTTTTTTTTTCCTGACAGTGTTTTATTCCTTCAGCATTCACAGCCTGATTTTACCCTTTGATGCGTTTTCCAGAGTGGGCCTGTGCATATGTGTGGTGCATCTGCAATCTTCTCTCCTCTTAAAAGCAACAGGAGAGAGGACGCTTGCCCACAGTGTCTCTCCTTGAGTTTTCTGAGGTCAAATCCAGCGGCGATGTCCGTTCACATCCATCCAAGGGGTGAATCTGTCCCTAAATTAGGGAGTGTGAAGAAACATCAGAAGGACATGGACCAGCTGGAGAGGGACCAGAGGAGGCCACGCAGATGTTGAGAGGGCTGGAGCAGCTCTGCTGTGAGGCCAGGCTGAGAGAGCTGGGGCTGTTCAGCCTGGAGAAGAGGAGGCTCCAGGGAGACCTTAGAGCAGGCTTCCAGTGCCTAAAGGGGGCTGCAGGAAAGGTGGGGAGAGACTCTTCAGCAGGGCCTGTTGTGACAGGACTAGGACTAACAGGTTGCCCAGAGAGGTGGTGATGCCCCATCCCTGGAAACGTTCCAGGCCAGGTTGGCTGGGGCTGTGAGCAACCTGATCTGGTTGGAGATGTCCCTGCTCCTTGCAGGGGGGTTGAACTGGATGACATTTGAAGGTCCCTTCCCACCCAAACCATCTTTTGATTCTATGAAGCGGTGTGAGAGCATTTTATGAACGAGCCTTTCAGATTTCTGGTTCTTTTCAGTTTTATACCTGGAGTTCGTGACTGGGAAAGTTATGGGGCAATAACTACAGAATTATTAAAAATGAAACGAGCTGGTGCAGTGGACTTCTACAGTATAGCTTAGGGACAGGAGAACCTTCTCGCTTTATGAGGTTATCGGCTTTAAAGTGCTGTAGAACTTCTCTGAAAGTTTGACTGTTCAATAAAAGCAAGAAGGGAATGGAAAAAGTTTCTTTACAGAAACGTGAGTATCTACCCGAAGAGCTGGGCATGTCCCAGCTGTTTAAAGAGAAAAGAAAGAAAAGAGAAATGGAGAACCAAGGTGGTGTCTGGAAGGGGAACCAGACGAGTCCCTTTCTCGTCACATTTGACAATGGATGTTCTGCTGCTGCTCCAGCATGACTTTGGATGTTTTCCAGCTGGATGTTCAGCTCATTTGCCAGGAAAAGCCCTTAGAGATGGCAGGCCGTCAGGTCACCCACCTGATATTTTAGAATTGAGTCCTCTCTTACATTTTAAAGCTTGTTAGAAGGCCCCACCACTCTGTTACCTCTACTGCTCTTCAAGCAATTTTTCAAAATCGTGTAGATCCATGAGAAACTTTGCCCTTTACAGCCCAAACGTGTTCTCTTACCTCCCAGTTGTCACAGCGAAATGCTTTAAACTTTTTGTTATCATCACGATCTCCTCTCAATCCCTGTGAGTCCTCTGCGTCCCATCAGACTGCGTTACTTAATTTGTCACCTTCCATTTCCACACTGGTGTTTGCCAATGTTCTTTGCAGCCTTTCCTTTTGATTCGTCTTATTCGTTACGAGATTGGACTCATTCAGTTTCGTCGGTGCTAAAAGAGACTTTGGGCGGTGTGGGTGTTTCGGTGCCCGATCCTGCTCCAACACCTTGCTGGCTTCAGAGGGAGCTGTGCTGGTGGGACATCTCTGCTCACTGGTGGCTCTGAAATTCTGTAACTACAGCAGAAGTACAAAAGATTGAACTACGGAGTTTCCTGAAGGGAAGTCAATATTCTGTGGGTTATTTCAATTTCTATCTCCAGGTTTCTTCCTTCACCATCCACCACCAGGAGAGAAATCAAGGCTGTTCCTTCCTCGATGAGCAAGGATGTAGAGGTTTCACAGCCACTTTTTTTTCCCCAAAGTACAAGCTTTAACTTTTGCTCCTAAAATTTTGAGACCTTTTTTTGAAGACGCCGCTGAGTAATTCATCGGGAGCGTGGCACGCATGAGTCTGAATGTGCTGTCCAAAATACCGTCCATTAGATGCTCAAAACTCTTGAAATGCACAATTCTTGAAAATTGTGACCCGGGTCAGCTCCCCCAGCTCGCCTCGGAAGGCTTTAGATCTGAAAATGTTGACTTCTTGCACATCTGTTCTTTTTCAGTAGCTGGAATAAATTCCTTTATCTGTTAACGTTTGCTACCGGCAGTGATGGAAGAAAACCTTGCTTGGAATGATTTATTTATATACATTTGTTCTTGTTATTTGTCTGTCTGGGTTTGAAATATTCCTTCTACCAGCAAGAGCAGTTTACGCTGCAGCTTCCAGACTCAGATGATCTTTTGATGGACAGCCGAGCAGTTATTTTCAAAAAGATGAGCTGCATCAGGAGTTATAAAATGATGAGCATTGCAATTTGCGGCTAGAGAGAGAGATGTGTTTTCTTTCCTGGAAAACAAGCCTTGGGAGAAGGAAGATTTGAGCTAAAGTAGGATAAGGGATTTTTTAAAATTATCAACCTTATTGGAAAAAAAAAGGAGAAGAATAAAGGGAGAAAAGAAGAGATTTGCAAAGGCCACTGATGGTAACTGGCTGGTTTTAGAGTGACAATGATCAGTTTGGGTCAAGCCTCTTGGAAAAAGGCTGTAAATTTGAGAAACGAGGCAGACTGTGACTTGAGGCAGGTCTCCTGCAAATATCTTGCCATCAGGAGCTGCTCAGCAGGTCTGCTTTCTGGATGAATAGTTGGTATTAACGGGTAACAAAGAATCATAGAATTGTTAGAATTGGAAGGGACCTTCAAAGGTCATCCAGTCCAACCCCCCTGCAAGGCGCAGGGACATCTCCAACCAGATCAGGTTGCTCAGAGCCCTGGCCAACCTGGCCTTGAACGCTTCCAGGGATGGGGCATCCACCACCTCTCTGGGCAAGATAGGCAAGAAGCTATTTTCTGATTTAAAGATTGTTTGTCTCCCCCTGACAGTTTTCCTGGCAGTTTAAAAAGTTTTAACAAGGCGTTTGGCATAGCCGTTAGAGTTTGGATCGGCGAGGAGCAGAAAAAGGAAGTCAAACGCAAATCTGAAATAACTGCTTGCGTTTGTGAGCTTTTGGCTCGTAACCTTTTTACATAATGCATTCGTATTTTCATAATTAGGATGCTGTCAGTCCAAACTAATCACTCTATGAATGGTGTTCATTGGACAACCCCAGCCAGGGTGTGATTGCTGTCTTCCATCTTGTGCCTTTGCGATGCTATTGAGACTTTCACAGCTGCGTGACTGGTTCACCTCTGCTGGAGCATCTACTCCTTCCCTGAGGTTCTTTTCCAGGGTTTTTCATCCTTCCTAATCGTTCGTTCATTCTTTATTGTGTTTTTGAAATCAAAGGCACCTACTGAAGGAGTTCAACCCTTGTCTGTGTGGCATTCGTTTTGTCCTCCGATTCCTTTGGCTCTGTTTTCTCCAGCTCTGTTTTCTCCTAGTAGTCCTGGAAAACAAAAGTAGATTTAAATGCCAAAGAGAGCAGGTGCTTAGTTTATTATAACGCGGTTTTAAACCAAAAATTCTTTGTTTTTCCCTCAGCTTTCAAGTTGAAGAGGTCAACATCTCGATTTGCTTCTCATCTTACCCTTGCCCTTACGCACACGACTGACCTCAACAGTGCTATGTCAGCGTGAGGGGAGAAATTCTTCTCCAAAATCAAGGGCCAGACCATAATTTAGCTCTTGCTGACATAAACTTCTGCTGGCTGAAGCAAATGTATGTTTATTTTGTTGTTGGTTATTCTACTGAGCCGTAAGGAGGTATTCCTTGGGAATTTCCTCTCCCTGCGCTTAACTGCGGTGTTTGGGTGACAGCAGAAACATGACTACAAGGGGAATTATGATTAATTGGGTGGCTTTCCTCTTCGTAGATTTAAAATACACGTGGTTTGCTTCCGTTGCAGTAGGACCAGGACTTGCCCAGACACAAATAATTTCTTGGTGGTGTTATTTCACTTTAATTCCATGCAGATAAGGACGTCTTGACTGAAGGAGGAAGATAAGCAGAAGATAGTGTGTCTGAAGGAAAAACGAGTTTGTTTTTGTTAATATTCAATGTTGGAAACCACTTAACGGCAGCTTTGAGTTGGTTTTGTACCTAGTGCATCTGATTTTATCCTTTCTAAGCGAACACTGTTTTTTCTCAGGGGGACTGTGTACGGACCCGGTGAAAGAAGATTCAACAACCACCACAGGGGAGGATCTGAAGGCCTTGGGGTGAGATATGGAATATTCAGTTTAATTACATTTGTTCAATCCCACAATGGCAGTGGGAGCTAAATACATCTGTTAAACACTTCA
This sequence comes from Ardeotis arabs, assembly GCA_011801015.1. Classification (NCBI taxonomy): domain Eukaryota; kingdom Metazoa; phylum Chordata; class Aves; order Otidiformes; family Otididae; genus Ardeotis; species Ardeotis arabs. The sequence continues at coordinate 103,481 of JAAGAY010009483.1, read as the reverse complement.
GGAACTTTCCTTCATTACGGCGCGGAACTTGGTGAGGACGCTCTGGGATTGCAGAACTACAATACAAGGAACAACCGGGGCTTGAATCATTAGTAGAAGATATTTTCAGTAATTTTTACTTAAAGACAACCCTAAACAATAAATGAAAGGCATGAGTCGCCATAATTCACTTCGTATCCCACGTGTTTTGTGGCTTCTTAATTGTTCTGGTGTTGAGTAGCAACGACGAGCAAAGTCTCCTTAGCACAGAGGAGTGTAGGATTTTGCCAATGAGCAGGTTCTGCAAATTAGTGCTTTTAGGCTGTGTCGGAAATCCAGCCACCGCAGTCTGACTGTAGGAAAGAACGAGGAAGCAGGGAAATCGTCAGAGAATTTTCCTATAATCAAGTTGACATGAATTATTGATGGGGAATAATAATGTCAGCATTAGCTCTATTACAGCTGCGGAGAGGATTGAAGATGTGGATTTTCTTTAACGCACCGGAAAGCAGACATTATTAACAAATGTGCAAATGTATAAAAATCTGTTCCTAATGATGGTAACACTGTTCTGTCACGGTTCAATTCTCAGGCTCCTGCCTTGGAAACCGCAGCGATCTTCTAACGCAGCTTCTTGTGAAGGTGCAAGGCGATGAGGAGCACCAAGGTGATGAAGATGTTGTGTGCAGGTATCACATCCCGTGCCTGAACTCTTAAAAACTCAGTGCCTAGCCCAGGGTATTCTCAAAGAAAAATGCCAGCAAGCAGATTTAACAATGAATATTTGTGGTCCTCTCCTGGAGAATTTCCCCACGTTGCCACCATGGTCTTCAATGTTTTCAGTCAGGGATAGAAATAGTAGAACTTTGGGTGGTTAAAATACCGTTTCTGAAATAAACATCGGTCTGTTCGTATTTTACCCCTTGTAGCACACTTTCCATAGCTGAGGTAATGCCGTTTAAAATTTCATGGCCACATCACCCGTCAGTCTACTGATCACGAACTGGTTAAGGTTGGAAGGGACATCTAGAGGTCACCTTTTCCAAACCCCCTGCTCAAGCAAGACCACCTAGAGCCAGTTGCTCAGGAATATCTCCGAGGATGGAGACTCCACAACATCCCCAAGCAACCTGTGACGGTGCCTGGTCACCCTCGTGTTTGCACCTTCCCTTCAGGTGTTTATCTAGATTGATAAGATCCTCCAAACCTTCTCCTCTCCAGACTCAACAGCCCCACCTCCCTCATCCTTTCCCCCACAGGAGAGATGCTCCAGTCCCACCGTCGTCCTCATGGCCCTTTGTTGGGTGCTCTCCATGCTCTACAGTCTGTCCATGTCTCTCTTGTCCTGGGAAGTCCAGAACTGGACACATTACTCCAGGTGTGGCCTCACCAGTGTTGAGCAGAGGGAAAGGATCCCCTCCATTCGCTTGCTGGTAACATGTTGCTCACCCAGCTCTGGGGTCAAGGCGGGGGATTGTGCCTTGTATCCTAATTGTCCTCATTATTGTTAATAACAGAATTTTTAATCCGTGACCTCCTTGAGCAAACCTTGCTTTAATTACAACCAAAATTAGCTGAACCAGGAATAAAAAACCCCAGTAATTTTATAGTCTTAATTTCCTATATTTTGTGGGATTGGGTGAAATCTATAATTTTGTTGGAGTGTAGATTTTATGGCTTGATTTCTTACTTATTTTGTACTAGGAAGGAAAAAAAGCTTGCATATCTGAAAAATCAACGTAATAAACCATTATTGCTGCCGCAAGAGACGTTATGATCTCCCTTGGAATAGCACAAATACATTAAAAATGTATTTAGATGCATTTAAACATGCATATTATTTCACAGATGAGTGTAATGGTTTCTTAGGAGCTATTAGGTTTCAGCGTGCAAAATCACGTATATTTGTACGACTTTGAAGAAAATTATTTAACAAAAATGATGGTAACAGGACCCTTAAGGTTTCATTGTATAAATCTTAATTCAGACACTTGGATTATTAATCCAAGAAAGTGCCGTGGACCTAAATGACTCATTACACACACGCTTTGTTTTCATTTATTAATAAACTCATAAATAACCCGTTATTGTTAATTGGATTTTTCGAAAGCATCCGGATTTGCGATACAAACAATGCAAAGTGTGTGCCTCCAAGGGCTTTTTGTCTTCCCATCCAAAAAAAATTTTGTAAAATGAAGATGCCACGCTTGAATGAAAGCTTGTATGACGTCAAGACATGGCTTGCTTCTAAACAACTCGCTACGTGGAGAAGGAAAGCAGGGAGGAGATGACGTTGGTTACCTTGAGAGGATGGAAGGTTGTTGGAAGGGTTGTTGAGGATATCAGAGAAGCTTCCTCATCTGGACTTTTACTCTGGGGGTAGCAAAATTCCTGCCAAGTCAAAATGCAAAAGGAGCCAGTGGATTGAATTTTTGGACAAAGAAAAGAAGGTAAGAAAAGGCTTGGAGGAAAAAAATGCCACCTTCTTCATGGTTGAGGTGTGAAATTGGAGTAGATGAGGTAGGACGGAGCAGAACCCAAGTGATCACTGACCAACAGAAGAATTTATAATGCCTGCTTTTTTTTAAGATCCATACTTGGTGGCGTCTTTGCTTGTGTTTCTTTTCTCTTTGCATTGCAAGCGTTGAAGAACTTCAATGAAATTTAACCAAAAAGAAATGGGAACAAAATCCTGCCTGGAATTTTTATAACTGAGTATAAACTTCTTGAACCTGATCTAGTCAAAGATGTCCCTGCTCCTTGCAGGGGGGTTGGACTAGATGACCTTTGAAGGTCCCTTCCAACCCAAACCATTCTGTGATTCTAAGCGTATCACAGGGTTCTCATCATAAAACCGGCCGGGCTGGCTCTTTGGCCAAAGGCAGAAGAAGAAGTGAAGGCTTTGAAGACTGATTATCGGAAGCAAAAAGACGCGTCCTGTCTTTCTGCACCCTTACACCGCTGGAGAAAGGACAGATCATGAGTTGTTTTGCCAGCAGGAGGGAACAAAGGTGGCTGCTGTTATCAGAAAAGAGTGAGGAAGGAAAAGTGAAGGTGTCACGGATGGGGAAAGTTGGATTCCTCCTCGAGTTACTACACGTTGGCATCTCCCACCTTGCCATCCATGTGCGCACAGTTGCAGAAAATCTCAGCTGTAAGGGTTTGTCGCATCCTGCCTGGGTCAGGTGAGGCAGCACTGAGAGGGGTTTTGGGTCTTGGCTACTTATTCTCCAAAAAAGCTGGTGAGGGTTATTCTTAACAGGTACGATGAGAAAGCGCTGTTAATGAAAGTCGTTTATTTGGTTTTCTCTCAGCCAGACCTTTTTCTGGAGGAACATCACTAAGGATGAATGAACAGGGACCCCAGCTGCATTGTGTGGTGTCATCAGCAGCAATAATGACAGCTATCACCCCATTTTAGACTGCTGCAAATTCAGGTGGTCTGCATTAAAAAAAAAATATATATATTATGAGTCCTTTGGCCAGGAAATAAGAACTGCAGGGTTAAAATTATCCCTAATTTTGCTTTATTGCTTGTGCATGAATAAAAGCATCTGAATCCTACATATGCCAAATCTCAAGGGGAAAAATATTTCTGTTTTGCCTTATTTTATGTTTGGCTTTTTTTATGGGGCTAAGAGTAGGACTTTACACAAATATAGGCTTGAGGTCAGCAGCACGAGTGCTGTGAACATGTTATGGTGGTGCTGCATAACTAATTTTCTAAATTTTCTAATTTATCATCGTGATACATTTTTCCCAGGTTGTTTCCTTGTAAGCTGCCTTTAAGTTGCTGGAGAGGAAGCTTCTCCAAAGAAGACGACTCCATAGCCACTATAGTAGATGTTTCAAAGTTTGACCGTCTTCATGGTGATGATTTTTCTCGTTACATTTAATTGGAATTTTCTATACTGCAACTTGGATCCGTTGCTTCACCTCCTTTCACTGGACTTTTCGGAGAAGAGCCTGGTTCTGCATTTTCTACCAATTCTCATTAGGTAACCGAAGATCATAACCTCCTCTTCTAAGGCTGAGTAAAGCCCTTGTTTTCTGGACTGTAGACTCTCCCGACCACGGATAATCGAGGAGTTCAGTTTTCAGGCCTTTTGGGTTGGCATCTTCCACCAGCACTAAAAAAAAATTCCTAGCTCAGTTGTCTTCTGGCTTAGTCAAGTCAGTCCAGTTGTCTGAGCATCTGTTGTCACCTTTTGTCACATTTTGGGGTCAGGTGTAGGCAATGTGCCCCTTGAAACTGAAGCCCTCCTATGCAAGCATAGAAACAGAATTTTGGGGGACGTGGCGATAGTTAAAAATCTAGAATTGCATTCACTATGGCATAGAAACAGACAATACTGAGATTTTCAGTCCAGCCCATCTGTAGCTTTATGTTGGAGGAGACCAAGATCTGAATTTAATTTCTTTCACTTCCTACTGGCTCTTCCACTCACCAAATACTGAATTCCGGTTCCCAGAGTACCTTCTTCTAGCTGGGGTTTGGGACCGCGCTTCCCTGGGCAAAATAACCTTCATCCTCACTGCCATGAGGCTTCTTTGGGAACGTGGGAGATGGTTCAAGCATGTCCTGCTGTAGGTAGTGCTGAACATCCTAGGTGGGCGCTCTAAGAGCGAGGCCTACATGAGGGCGCGCCAACGTGAGGCTCCATTCAGAAGATACAAAATGCATAAGCTCTGCCTGAAATTCAGGAGAGGTTTCCGGGCTGTTTGGTTCCCAAGAGGGTGACTGCGCTTCTTCATCTGAATCAAGCACTTGTGTGGTGGGATTTAAAATTTGTGCCTTGTTGTATTCCTCCTAGCTGGCTCGGGGGAAGCCGCCTGCTCAAGCGTCAGCTGCGCTGTGAGGTTGGTTTGCTTTCTGGTTTAGTCTGAGGTTCTTGTCCTTGCTTTCTCCCCAGTACCTACATATTAATTCATACTGGGGCTCTTTTCAGGGCCAAACCAAGCAATTTGGGGTTGGTTTTTTGGCAATTCATGTTTTGGGTTACTTTTTTTGGAGAAGCAGAGGATAATATGTATCAGGGTTCAGTCTTGTGTGGGTGCAAGCCATGACAGTTTTGACTTAGACCTCCTCCACAGGTATCCATGGGGACCTTACATCTCTCCTGGAAGTCTTAGGGATGGGACTTACAGAGGAGATGTCCTGTCTGGATGAGATGGGCTTATGGGAGAGCTGCTCTTGGACACAACCCATTCGCTGTCTGTTATTTTGGAGGATCTTGAGACTTGGACAGTGTAGATAGAAGGTAATCTGCTTATTCTGGGAGCTGTAAGTCCCTCCACTATCAGGGGTTTATCACAGGCAGAACAGATGAAGCCAGCTGCTGATGTTGGGTGATGTCCAATTTTGGATTCCATCCCAAGGCACCTAACTCTCCTTGTGCAGAGGGAGCCCCAGCTTTATTTGTCTTTAGCCTTTTTGAGACCTTATGATAAACCCTCTTAAAAACCAACCCCATCCAAAGTAAATAACTCCCTTACTCCCATCAACCCATGAAATAAAAGTACTTCAAGGTGCTTCTGTCATGAAGTGTTGCCCTCATATTGCCTGTTCGTGTTCTACTCCTTTTGCATCTTGATGTTTAATTCTCCTGCTTTGAAAACAAAATACGTTGCTTGCTCAGCATCCAGTTGGTGCAATTTATTATGTGATATATTGTCCTGATCATTTATATTTTGACTAGTATTTGCTTTATATTAATAAGCTCAGAGCAGTCTATTGTTTTAAAGAATTATAAAGTTCTCAGCTTCTCCGTAGCAGAAATTTTCTAGTCTAAATTCAGCACTAAGCCTAGGATTTTAAAAAAAATAAACCAACCTAAACTTATCCATTTTACTTTGGGTTTCCTAAGCCAGACGTGACTTACAAATCATGTTCAGAGTCAAAAAAAATGTGTTACTTGTAAACCTGCCAGTACATCACGTTCCTCGCTTGCACTTCTCATTTCATCCTTCTCTGTGCTACGCCAGCTACTGAGCTCTGATCTGTGAAAATCGATGCCCCGGTCAACAAATCGATATGTTGATTTCAGTGTTTCCTTGCGCACCTTCAGCAATGTCTTCAGTGAATTAGAGCACTCCCCAAAACGGCTGTCAAAGGGAGAACAAAAATTCCAAAGCTTTTTACCTGGTTTAGGTTTTCTTAGAGTTTTCTTTCCTACTCTCTTCGCTGTGTGTTAATGTAGTTCAATTTTCTGTATCATTTTGTGTTGCAGGAAAAATAAAAATAATTTTTCTCATTCCTAAATCAAATGCTCTTTTCCACGTTTCCTTTAATTCAGAATTTCCATCATCCCAGTTTACTCTGTCTCTTTTTCCCTTGTTAAACTAGGTCGTGCTGCTTCTACCTGAGACTTGGTTTACTCATTTTATGAGTGAATTTTGAGCGATCCGGTGCTGGTTTGGTGAACGGTTTCAAGGAGATATTCCAAATCCCATTGCTTTTTTTTTCCTTCAAGTCCACTCTTGCAAAATCTTTGCCTCTGTGCCCGTTCTTTTCCCATATGCCTCATTTTGCATTTCTGAGATGTGTTTTCCATCCCAGTCTGCTGCACTCCGTAAAATCACCCACCATGCCTAATGCTCCCTTCCCCTAATGTGTTGTCTCCCATGGCTCTCTTTGACCTTCTCTATTGAGTTTAACTTCCATTTCAATAAGGGTTGGTGAAAGGAAATCTCTCCCTTTTCATTTCTGCCCCATGGCAGGAACTTCTCTGCTGTAATTCAGTTTCAAAACATGCCGACACTTCTGTCCGTCAGAGATCCATCCGTCTGGCAAAGCCGCAGGTGCCGCAGGAGACAGTTCATCCAGCCTTTGCTCAGTGAGCTGTTCCTCAAAACCAGTTTTCAACCTTGTGCTTAAATGGGATGTAAAATTATCATGGAATCATGGAATGGTTTGGGTTGGAAGGGACCTTAAAGACCATATGGTTCCAACTCCCCCGCCATGGGCAGGGATACCTTCCACCAGACCAGGTTGCTCAAAGCCCCATCCAACCTGGCCTTGAATGTTTCCAGGGACGGGACATCCGCCGCCTCTCTGGGCAAGCTGGTCCAGCTCCTCACCACCCTCACAGGGAAAAAATTCTTCCTTATATCTCATCTAAACCCACTCTCTTCCAGTTTAAAGCTATCACCCCTTGTCTTATTGCTACATGCCTTTGTCAAAGGTTTCTCCCCATCTTTCCTGTAGGCCCCCTTTAGGTACTGGAAGGCCACTATAAGGTCTCCTTTCTCTTTCAGCCTTCTCTTCTCCAGGCTGAACACCTCCAAAAATAAAAAAAAAAAAAAAAAAAAAAAGGGAAGGATTTGGGGAAGAATTCACTGGTGTTTCATGGTACGTCTACCCTGGAGGCCAACTGACTAAAGAGAAGCTGGAGAAGCTGCAGCTGTTTGCGGATACCTGGTCGTCCTCTGAATTATTTTGTCCAGAGCCAGAAGCAGTAAAGCTGCAGTCAGGATTTGTGGCTGGGTTTATTAGGCCGGATTAAAAGCTGCGCTAATGCGACTGTATTGTTCCTTGTTCCAAGACAATGGCTTTGCATGGCGCTGAACAGCAACGTGGGGATGTGCCAGCGCAATCAGCCCAGGAATATTCTGGGCATCTCTACAAAGAGCCAGATACCACTTCTAGAGATGAAAATTACATTTTAAAAATCCCTTTTTGCCATCTGAAACAAAGGCCCTCTGCTTTGCTTTGTATGGATGGCGGTTTCCCAGGGAGAGGGGAAGAGCGGATGCAATGTTGCTTCTCCTCTGCTTTCATCGACGGGCCAGCCCGGGCTTGTTTCTCTAGACAGGCTCTTCCAGTTGTGCAAAGTGTTTGATATATTTGCTCCTCCATTTTCAAAGGGAATTTGTTTCCATCTGTGGATGGAAAAAGCAGCTTCTTAATTTTAAATAAAGATACCGGCGCTCATATTCATACGGAAAAGAAAGAACCAAGGAAGGGAGGAGTGTTGAAGTGCATTTCTCTCTTGACACTCGTGAAACATGCAGGATAAAATCCCAACCCACTGAATTAACCGGGGAATTTTGCCTTTTATTTCAGCTGAGGTGGGGTTTTGACTGTGGAATTCAGCGCATGGGTGTTTGGCAGCCGAATGGCACATCAATCCACAAGCCTTGACATCCTACGATGGGGGTGGATACAATGACACGCACCAGACCTCGTACCTTGCCCGCGTTGTGTCTTGTCTCCTTGTAAACCCTCGCTGGCAATTCCCGTCACGGCGTGGTGTTGTGCCTTTATTTACAGATGCCTGCTTTAAAGCAGCTTGGCGTGGAACTTGCTTTTTGATATCGATATCATTTGAGACATTTTAAACGTAATAACCATTTATTATGTTGTAAGTAGGACCAAGTGAATAATTTTAAATGAGCCTGTGATTGATAAATATAGTTCTCTTTGCCATAGACAGAAAATTTGCCAAATGGAGAATTTCCTGATTTATTTTTTAATTTGTTTTTTCCTTGCACATTTTTAATATTCCTTTTTCCCTCCCTTTCCCAAGGACTGATTGCAAGGAGGCCATCACAACTATTCAATATTTATATTTGGGCTGGATCAGCTGGTTGTAACCTAGTGACTGTAATAATTCTTCATCAACAGAAGGGAGAAGGGCCAAAGGAGCATGTGAGATTAAAATTATTTATTATGTGCATTTGTGAGAGTAAAATTTAATTGGACGTGTGTCGTGGGACTCACACACAGCACCAGCCCAGCTGAAGTCGGCTCGTTTCCAGGTGCAAGTGAAAGAGGAAAAATTTATTTCCATGTCTTACCCATCTGTAAATTTAAGTATGTAAATATATCAAATAAAACCTGAGTCAGGGGTAAAAATCAACCCTAAATTTTACTTGTAAAGCAGTGAGAGATTTGATGGCGTGTCTTTAACTTCTTATGCAATAGGCTGACAACCGGACTTCAGCAAATTAAATTGAGTAAATAGGATTGTTCACATTCCTTAAATGTCTGTTTTCATTTCCCTTATTTTTATTCATGGATCTCTCGCAGGTAAAAAATGAAATGCAAAAGCAATGCAAAATTCAGCAAAGACACTTCCAACCTATAAGTTTTCCTTAGGGCGTATGAACGGTGTGATTTATAAATAGCTTGTGTAGACACAAGATAAAAATAACCCAGAAAAAAATAAAACTGAAAAAAAAAAAGCCTACCAACGTTAGATGAATTTCTGATTCAAGCACATTCTGTCCCTAAGAACTCCCATCTCCTACCTCCAGACGCGTTCCGAAACTTTCCATGAGACAAGGGCGCAACAACTTTCTCCTTCTCCCACCTTTCTCTTACCTGCATTCAATTTTTAATTTTCTGACAACTTTTATCTTCAGTTGACATCATTCCTGTGATAACTTGCTGTGAATTCATGGGTTGTTTGATGGGAAGGTGCTGAAGTGTAAGCAAGGTTTCCATCCAGCGGGTTTCAGTCCCCAGCGCCTCCACACCGGGCCCAGAAGACACAGCCAGTTCTCCCAGTCTTTGCACCGGTAAGGCCTTTTCTGACTGAGACTGGACTTCTGTGGAGCTGTGAAGCCAGAAAATATTTAACACCAACCCTAGACTGTGGCTTTCTGTGGATGTATTTCAATTTCTGATTTGATAGCGCCTCCTCATCTCCACCGATCCCACAGCGATGGAGGGGACAACCCGCTCTGGCAACCCCCGGTCCCTGCACGGGGCAGGGCTTGGCTGCGTTGCGTTGTTCACGTTGACGTTTCAAATTGTCTTTGGCCCTGAAAAATCTGAACTGTGGAAGCTTGAAGATAATTTCCGTTGAGCAAGGCCATGTAAATACTCTTCTGTTTTCTCCAAAACATTAATGTCAGACTCACACCACAAAAACTCTCCCTGTTAATATTTTATTCTGTCCTCATTCCCATCGACCTGTCAGAAGTCACATTTTTTTTGGTATTTACATATAAAACCCTGTTTCTAATTTGAAATGATGTAACTTTCAAGTCCATTTATTTTGTATGATTTATTAAGAAAGTACCTCAGTATCACCAAACTAATTATCATAGGCAAATGACTTCTCATGAAATTAATGTACCTAGTGAAAAAGTTAATAGTTATTATTTAAATTCTTGATTCCTCTTCTTTCCCTGTAATTACTTCCAGATATGCGAATGAATACGATTAATATGGAAAAGCGAAAATGAAATGAATTTGTTTCAGACTTTCTCCTCCACAACAACCCTTTATCCTGCAACCTTTATTCTGAGATCCAATTTTTATCATTAAATATTTATTTTTCTTGCGTAGTTGGGCATTTAGAGACCTAATCTAAACCCCCACACAATATTGGATCTTTTAAAAACTGATACTGTTCCTTGGAAAGAAGTCCTTTGAACAAAGAATTTTAAGGACAGGAGAATATTTAAAATATTGTGATGAATATGTTGAAAATGTTGGTCTGTTCGTTTTCTGACAATTTATTTCTGCATCCATAGTTAAATCAATTTGTTGTTCTTACCACATTCATAAAATAAACTAGATAAATAGTTAACAATGCACTTTTCCAGTTAAGTTGCTACAATTTTTGCTTTACTCTGCATTTCCTCTCAGCCCAACTTCCTCTCCTTTCTAACCCAAATTCATTATTTCTCTTTCGCCAACTTTACTCCTTTTTCCTGATCGTTTGCCAACTCCATTTTTGGAGCCACTTGATTCAGGCTTATCCTTGTGAAGCTCTGTGATCTGTACTGTGCGATTGGAGCAACTTTGAACTTTTTTTTTTAACTGGACCACATACAAGTTGATATTATGGCACCTTGACTTCAAGAATAATTAGTGCAATTAACTCTATGGGTACTATTTGCCGAAAGACTGTACGTAACTTATTCCCAACAGGTACGATACGTAATTTTCCATCAAGTCGTGCACGCGGAGAATCCTCCACAGCAAGTATTTTAGAGAAAATTGCCACATCCTCACATACAATGTGCAAACAGAAAAAAAAAAAAACTGTTATCCTTAAAAGAACTTCTGCGTTACGAATGATTTACTCAGCTGCACGGTGCGGAAGCCAGACTGTCAGTCGGATGATGAACTAGTTCCTACCAGGTAAAGACGTGAACCATGATGTTCTATTTGGACCGTCAACGTACGTAAAATATTAATACTCTGGCAGTGCTGAGCGCAGAGGTGGTACTTCTGAAAAATTGTCCAAACGTAGGTCAAATGCTAGATACTTTCCTAAATAAATCTCACTCGGGGAAGCTGACTCCGTCTGTTAACTCGCATACAACAAACCTGGAAATACGCTTCGGCACCTCGGCACAAAATTCTCGGCGAAGGCAGTAATAAAGTATGTCTTGTTTATAGAGATGACTGGGTTTTCCTGAGTTACTGTCCTCCACACCTTGCAATATTTACAGTGTTATTGTTATCTCCACCCCGTAACTAAGAAACAAATCACTTTAAAATATCGTTCTGTTAAAAAAACCCACCCAGCAGCCCAGCACAACATTACTGCAAGGTTGTGCTGAAGAATTTAAGCACACGGAAGCCGATGTGTTTACCCAGGTGGACAGGATGATATATATGATCTACAGCGTTGTATCTGCTCATGAAATAAACATATTATCGCTCAAATGGATTGATGGCCAGTTAGGACATCTGGTGAATTTGAGTTTGACGTGAATGATCGTTGGAGTAAACGGAATTCTGACATTCCTGAGCATTGCGAACGAGGCTTTTGAGCTGTCAGGTTATCATACCCTGCAGTTGGTACCAGTGGCTTTTTTTTCAAGAGGAGTGAAAGTTTTCAAGTTCTGACCAAAGATATAGGATAGGGAATGTCCTGATACGCTCCGTACTAATCATAGAATGATGGAATCACGGAATGGTTTGGGTGGGAAGGGGCATTTCAAAGCCATCCAGTTCAAGGAGCAGGGACATCTCCAACCAGATCAGGTTGCTCAGAGCCCTGGCCAACCTGGCCTGGAATGTTTCCAGGGATGGGGCGTCCACCACCTCTCTGAGCAACCTGTTGAATCTTGAATGCTTTATAATACCACAGAGAGGGCTATATGAGTGTTTTATTCTCTATAGTAATTTATCTTTGTAAGTGACTCATAATTTGACACCCAATGGAACCAGTAAGATCTTTTTCTGGTTTTGGCAAGCAATGAATTCTGGTTCCAGCACGTAATGACAGCAGATTAACAAAGCTGTTTGTTGTTTCCATGTGTTAGAGATAATGACACTGATTATTCAAATGAATGCCTAAGAGAGGCAGAATGGCTTAATTAGTCATCTTGCTTTGAAAATCCGTATTGCCTTTGATTAAACCCAGGACTTCGTCAGTAAGAATCGTTTGCACCAGGAAATAAAAGGCGAGCGAGAGGGGGAAGTGGCTGTGGCCTCTGCACAGGTCTGCTGTTGGTGTGATGGGTTGTAGTGTGAGTGATGGGTTGTAGTGTGAGTGATGGGTTGTAGTGTGAGTGATGGGTTGTAGTGTGAGTGATGGTAGATGGAGTTGTCTTTACTAACAACATCTGCTGTGTCTTTTGGCCAACTTGGATGTTCTCACCTTAGATGTTCTCACAGCTGACTCCATCTGGCTCCATGGGATCTTCCTCCATGTAAGTACATTTCAAAGTTTAGGGACCAGGGACTTTTTCTACAATCTCCCCTTGCTAGGAAGGGGGGAAATCCAGGTGGAGTCAATAGTGCTGAAGTTATTGGCACAGGTGATAGCAGAGCATCTTGAAGGATGCAGTCAGAATCTTTCCAATGTTAACAGTTCCTTGTTGCTGGGAAAGGAAACATAGTTTTTGTGCAGATGGAGAATTTGCTTAACTGTAGGTGTGTAAGACACCTAATTATCAGGCTGTGTAGCTACATGAGTGGAGCAGGTAAGGAGGAATGCCTCTCTAAATCAGAAATTATAGACATGAAGGTCCTGTAAAACCTTGTTTGTGTTTGTTTGCTTGGTGTGATATGTTTTAAAGGTTACATCTCACCAGTATTTTTTGCTAGTGTCATTGCAAGTTAAATTTCCAACAAAACTGAGTAATAATCCAGAGCTGGTTTCAGTTATAAGGTGAAGACACCTAAATATATGTGTCTACATATGAGATGGTTAAGTATCTAGATGGAGGTTTGGTTGATGGATGCAGTGGAGTTGTCAGCTCTGGTTGGTGTAAGCTCCTGCCAACCTCCCACTGATGGAGCTGGGTCAATTCACCTGCTGCTGGTTGGCATGCTCTGGGGTATTGGAGACACCAGGGTGGTGGGATGTATGAGATGAGGCCAGAGGGAGACCTGTAGCTGTCTAGCAGCTAGAAGGCAGAGAAGATTCTTGGAAATACCTGAGAAGGCATGGAGTGGTCCAATCTGGGTACGAGGGCAGTGTAGATAACTCTGTGCGAGGAGCTGTGACTGCTTGAAGTCAACAGAAGGACACGTGCTCAGGAGGGAGGGCTTGTACAACCGCACATTGGTCAAAATATACTAATGGAGAACAGGTCTGAAGTAATTTCCGAGAAGCTCCTGTGTGGATTGCAGCTGATTCTGTGCACAATTTGGCGCTCTTGACTTCTGTGTGGCATATTTGAACTCGCAATGAATCCGTGTACCTACTTCAAGGCTATCGACATGTTATTTTGCTCCTGACTAAACTCTGAGGGTGTCTTTGCTGTCTGAAAGCAGTTGACATTTTTATTTTGCAGGCTGAGTCCCTCTTTCCCCCTTGCATTTGTTCTTCGGCACTTTATATTAGATTCTTCCAAATAATTCAGATTTTTTTAAGAAGTGGTGAAACGGAATAATAAGCTGTTTGCCCTGAAGGAATTGTATCGATTCAGACTAATTCTTCTGCTTGAGTTCTTGGGGAAGTGGTGTCTACAGCTCTTCATATTACAAAATGTGGTTTTCAAACATCGGATCTGTGTGGGGCACTGAATGAACGAATGTGTCTTGATTATTTTTTTTTTTTTAAACCGTTTTCAGCATTTTTTGACAACTGAATTACACCAATAAATATAATATTTACCTTAAAGGCTTCTATCTGAACAAGGTTGTGTAGGAGGAGGGGGCTCTGTAGTGTAGAGAATTTGGGCTCTGAATTCATGTTTCCGGTTCTTTGGTTAAGTGCTTGAAACTCCTTCTGTTTCCTTATCCAATGTTAGAATAGAAGATGGAAAAAAAAAAAAACCTACTGAAAATGGAATGTTTAAAAATAAATACTTGCTAGCTTTAGTGTAACAATGGAGAATCTAATCTGCATAATATATCAATTAGTTCTCTCAAACTACCAAATGTCTGTTATTTCAGAACCTTTTAGCTGTAAACATTATGTCCAAATACAGATGGTGTAATTTTATTTTTACTTTCTTTTTTTTTTTTTTTTACACAATTTCATCAGATGAGATATATTACACTTTGAGTTTAGCATCGGTATTTGCTGTTTGTAGGAACATATAGATGTGCAGAACGTGTTCCTCCAGCGAGGAGCGTGGGTGTCCTTTTGGAATTCATCAGCCATCAAAGGAAGCTGCCTGCCTCCTCCAGTTTAGCCTGTGTAAAGAAATATTATGGCTCATCATTAAAAAATAATAATACTTTAAAGGTGTCCGTAAATGAAGCTACATCTACAAGGAGCTCATGACTAACCAAGCGGAAAGACAAAGTAAAATCGTTTACTAATGACAAGCTCAATTCTGCTTCCCCTGGAAGTCAAAGGCAATGCTGCCGCCGCTGTCAGAGAAAGCGGGGCTGGGCGAATCGATTAACGATGCACCATCGATAACGACGAAGGATTAATGTTGAAATGGATAAATCGGCACGTAAGGGGCTGAATCACTGTCGGCTGAGTCAGTAATGAGACTACTGGATTGAAAGTCTACTTCTGACATTCTTATTTTTGAGGTGGCAGGACTCCAGTTCAAACCAGTACATGTGAGGCTCATGTCAGATGTAAAAGTGCTGATGGGGCCTCAGGTGGGGTAGGTGGAGTTAATGCTTATATGGTTGCATTTACAACAGAGTTTGCACTTCCTGAAACCTAAAAAAAAAAAAAAAAAAAACCCACCCAAATTTCACTTAATAGCTTGAGATGCAAATTTTGAGCTGGTGTAGAGGAGACCAGGATGTAAGAAAGGCATTAATTTGGTGAAATTAATCAGAAGAAAAACCCCTTAACTGGAGAAACTATTGCTGTGCCTCCCAACCCATGTTGGTTGGGTTGGGGTCCTGTCTGGTCTGTGGAGATTTTTTTTTTTTTTTTTCCCCACAGCTGTGGGACAAGGCTTTCTCCCAGGCGTACCCCCTGTTGATGGCTTCTCCCACTTGAAAATCTCGACCTTACAGATCCTTGGTGTGAAATTAATTGTGTTTGTGCTTGCTGACTGTACAGGCATTAGGTTTAGGAATTAGATGAGTAGGGTGCGTTATCTTTGCTTTGCTTTCATTGGTTGCTAAAAATCCTCTTCCCTCCTGCACTGTGGCTTGAAACACATGTTTTACCCAGTGCTGTGCTTGTATCAGATTGCCTTTCTTCCCCAAAAGGCAATCAAAAATAGGAACAGGCATTTCATATTTGAGGGGGGAAAAAAAAATACATCTATATACAAAGAGCACTGCAAGAAGTTGTTCCAGCCTATTCAAGCTTTGACTTCTGCCCTCAGGCTTCCTCAGCTTTTCTGAAGACACACAATTCAGGTTATAACTCCACGTTCCAGTTCCTTGCTTTTCTTATTGTCTACTCCAGGCTCTAAAACTTTACCTGGTTCTTTCTTTACTTTCTTTCACTCGTACACGTGGTAGCGCAGTGTATGAGTTGAAGGACCTGGGCCAATGAATAAATTGATTTTTAGGTTTTTTTATCTCCATAATTGCTGAAAATATTAGCGCACCTTTTTTCTGTGCAGTTAGACATACAGTGAACTAAAAAGCCAAATTCTATCTATTTTTTTTCCTTTAAAAATTCTAGCATAGGATCGTCCTATGGCATTAAATCTGTGTATTGTCCAACAGAATATGTTTTTACTTTAAACAGATATTTCCATCAAAAAGCTTAGAAGCGTTACGACCTTGTCAGCCTTCACTGTGACCATATTTTGGGCGTCATTATTTGCTGTTACAGCTGCTGATTAGTGAACCTAACCACAGCTATTCACCTGTAAAACAGCTTTTTTTAATTTGCTTTCTCTTTTCTGGGGTGCTGTAAGGAGCCACAGAAGAACATGGCGATCATGCATACTAAACACCGAGTAACGTACGCCATATGCTAGGATTTAGCTTCTTGAATAAATCTTAATTAGTTAAATATAACTAAACTAACTATTCTTTTATTCTGAAATTGGTAGCAAATTGAATGTGACTGATGTACAGTCCTCCGTGCTGACGGGAATAAAGAGCTCTTGAGCAAGCCAGGACAAGCAACGTACTTCTAATTGCAACGTACTTCTAATTGCTTCTATTATTAGCAAGGTGCTTTAATCCGGTGATAATGAAGGTAATGACTTTCTGGGTTGCGGTGTAATTCTCAGCATCTCTTCCCGTGTCCCGCAGCAGAACGGGAACTTGGAGGGCGTTCAATGCCACAGGTAGCAGAGAAACCGCTCCCATCCTCCAAATGCAGGGGCTGCTGGATGGGTGGTGCAGTTGATGCTTCTGCTCCTGCATCCATCTGTCTAGACCCACATCTGCAGTTATTCCCTCTATGCTGGAATAGTGAAGCTAAAAAAAAAAACCCAAAACCCGCAAATCCTAAAAGAAACCCAACAAAGCTTAAACAACAGGTCCTGGAAAGATTTTGAGGCTGCATCCCTATTGGCAGCAGCAGCATTTTATGCAACTCCTTTGTAAATCAACCCAATGCCACTTTGCAAATGCCTGAGGGCTTTTTTTGCTCAAATTTCTGTTAAAAATGGCTGTGGCTTATATAAAATATGTAATGCTTGAGTAAAAGTAGCAATCTACTCTTGTTTTATTCATACTTTCAGCGTTTTTGGGATGAAATGACATTCAGTGATTGAAGGGCCATTAGGGAGATGGTGAGAAACAAAAACCAGGTTGTGACTCAGGATTTTGGGCTCTGCCAAAATTCCTTCAAGAATGCTTTGAGAAGTGCACATCTGGAAAACCACTTCCAGAGCGGAGCAGGGCAGCAGAGTCGCTGCATCCGTTCGACATTTCCAGTCTTCATCCGGAGTCTCTCCTGTTGCGCAGTTACTGGTGAAACCCAGGAAAGGATATAGCCTGTGTGATCAGAAGTTGATAAAAAATTGATTTATTTTTCTGCGGAAAGAAATAACTCAAGAACAGAGTCTGGCTGAGTTCCTGCCCTTTAGTTTCAAAGCAGAATGGGGAAATATCAAATGTGGTACTTTGCTGGAAGAAAAATGTTAGTTCACTGGAAAGATAAAGAACCTGGGGAGGGATAAGATGGTGGAGGTCATGCTTATAACAGCACTTTGTATAGTCAAATACTAAATAAAATATGAATAAAAAGCAAAATATGGACTTTGAGATGTCCAATGTTTGCATTTAAAAGAGCAAATGTGTGTTCTGAAGAAGATACTAGGAGGAATGTGGCAGAGGGGATGGTGGCACTGCTCTCTGAGTCCTGGGGTAGCAGGTAAATCAGTTTTCCCATCATCACAGTGCAGATAATGTTGAGTTGATGCAACGAAGGGGATGTCATTAGTGTGTACTTTTGATGACATGAGACTAATATAATTTTCTTATTATTATAAATATGGTTATGGCAGAATAGACCATATTTTCTAAAAAAAAATACATGAAACTCAACATGTTTTTCTGGTGAAAATGATACCATTTTCAGGCTCCAAGTGAAATGCAAATAAATGAGACCTTTTCCTTCCAAAGACGGTGCAACAGCCTAAGAATAATTTGCACTGCTTATTTTTTATTTGAATTAGAAGTTCTAATTAATCTAAAGCTGAAAGGATGGGGACAAAAAATTGAAATTTCCACCTGGCTTAGAGCAGAGACACAAAATAGTTTTGATATGTGACATCCAAGTCCAATATGTTAACCGAAGGTGATCAGATTCCCCGTGACAGCCAAAGCAGTGTAAGGTGGTAGTCAATGGTTTGGTCTAGGACATGTCAAGGCTTTCTGGGTCTGGCCTGGTCTTGTTCTTGGTTTTGAGCTGATTCCTGTCAAAACGTTCAGCAGGTTTCTCTGCTTTAAATGCTTGTGTTTGCCCGTGCTCCTAAGGGGCTGTGCAGCTGGACGGGTTGAAAAGAGGGCGCCCAAAGAGAAGGCGTGTGACCTAGTGGTCTGGAGGAGTGGGATTCTCCAGCAACCAGCTCAACCATCTCCACTGGAATGAGAAACGTCACGTTTTCACGTGGTGGAGCCTGCACAGCAGGCTTTGAAATACATGACGGTTGCTTGCACTTCTTTTTGCTCTGTTCGTTTTTGACTTATTTACATCTATTCGATACAAACATAGTCATGTACTCACACTTACCAGACTAATTCTGTTTTGAAAACTCCTTGCTTCTGCTAGCTTTTAACGTGCCCTTGGAATATTTTCCATGTCAGAAAGTGCTGTAGAGAGTAGAAAGGTATGAAGAAAGGCATTTATTGGAAGCAATGTGGCTGTTCATCTGTGAAGTCTATAGCAACCAAACAATAAAACTTGAACTCCGAATCTGAGGGAGGCAATGGCATGGAACCAAGGGTGTTTTTGCTAAAGCTTCGGCAGTGTCTTGCTAGGTGACATGTCAGACTCATTATCTTTGATTCATTGGTTTCAGTGCCTGGAGCCGAGCACCAGCTTTAGCAGCCGATTGTAAAAGAAAAATAGACAGTTCAGGAGCTGGGATAGGCGTTAGTGATGCTCCCTGCTTTGAATTTGGTCTTGTGATGAATGTTACTACTGGAAATGTCCAGAATGCCCTAATGCCTGAGTACATCTGTTCAGGACCTGGACTATGTTACCTGTGCTTTTTAATAGGATATAAATCTGTTTCATCCAAGCGTAGACCCACTGTTACCTTGGATAAGGACAGACCATGCCCAGTATTGCATCATGTATCCGTGTAGTAAATTCTGCTGGTTCATTTCCTTGGAAGAGTGAAGATCTGTCCAGTTGTGTTTACTGGACCTGTCCCTTTGCTGTTAAACAGAACTCTTCTCATGTAGGCAGATCTTGTGTTTTCAGGCAGAATTATTAATGGGACACCAGGGACACAGAAAGACCATTGTCTGACCTCTGCCCTTGCTTTACGCTACCAACTCCACCTTGGGAATCCCTTTTGGAAACTGCTTACGCTTGTCGTGTATCTCCTCCTGCAAATGGGAATGGTGGTGCTGACTTCTCAGGGAGATGTGCAATGATGTTCAAGATATTCATTGACAATCCATACTAAATGTCAAGGAACTCCCGTGGTGGTCCTTGGGTCGCTCCATTACCATCTACCTTGCTTCCCACTGCTATTAGGAGGGCACATGACTCGGAACTACTTCAACTGGTGATTGCAAGTCTTTGACCAATTCGCTTCCCTCAGGGATGTTTTAAATGTTCAGAGTATGTTCCAGTTAAGATTTTCAAGAAAACAAGGACTTTGAAGGGTCAGAGTAAGACTAGACTGCTATGGACAAGCTTCTATTTGCCACATTCTAGCAACAGCTTCAGGAGAAAATTCTTTCTCATTTAATCCAAATAAGTTCCCTGAGCTCACTTCTACCAGTGTCTTGGCAGCCTCCATTCCTCTGGAAGGAATATATCGGATTTAAAGGGTGTGGAGATGCAGTTTTTAAAAGTTACTCCAAATAATTTGCCCTAAATTGAGGTTTGTCAAAATGATGCCGTTATTGTGGTAGCCCCAGTGAAGCTTTGCAGTACTTGGATGGCATTATTGGTCTGAGATGGCTGTGATTTCATCTGGAGCATGTCTGGTCAGGTCTTATGTTTTGGGATGCCCACATGCATTTATGACCTTATGGGAATATTTCTTAATAAATACATTACCAATGTGGCTAAACCAGCTGCTTTAGCTTCTTAGAAGAGCAGTCCATGAGGTCCCAGGTGACGGGCACAACGTGCATCTTGAAGGAACCGGTCCAAATGCCAGCTTCCTAGCTGGCCTCTCATGGTGTCAGCCCTGCTGCAGATCCACCACTGCTTGAGGAACTTCAAACAAAGCTGGAAGGGTTAATTGCTGCCCTTTGTGGTTGCCATTCCACATCCGTGGTTGCAATTTTGTACCAATTTTTAAAAGATACACTGATTTCTATGGGCTTTCTGAATAGATATCTACGTGAAGTTGGGCACATCTCTCCCACGGCAGTCAAGAATTTCAAATTTCATTCTAGAACTCAAGGGCCCGTAATTAGATAGTTATTAGAATTTAATTTTTAAGTACTCCATGATTTCCTTTCTCCTGATTAAAATTCAAATTCCCCTCTTATCCAGCCCCACAATCACACAGAAGAAAAAATGGTTGGATGGAGTTGAAAGGAGAGATGGGCAGATGTTATATTTAGATTTCTCTCTGCAGACAGGTGGTGGGTTATTCCCTCAAGTGATTCTTGCACACGTCATAAACCATGAGAGCAGCTGAGCTCAAGAGGTTCACAAATGTCAGCTGAACCCCAAGAATTACTGCTGTCTCTGGGTCTCCTCCGTATTGCTTGGTAAGGCTTGTATTTTATCCTTCCCCAAGAAGGAAAGGCAGCAACGCGATGCTAAGAATACCCGAACGCATTTTTCAACATCAAGCATAAAATACGTTGGGATACCTACGAAACACACACTATATATCATCTTGTAGCAAAAAATATATGCAGGGAGAAAAGCTGGCACTTAAACTCAACATTTCCATAAGTCCTAATGCTAATCTTGTCACTTCTGCTGGTGCCAGGGCCTCCGAAGATAAACAGGCTCAGCTTTGTGTCGAGTACTTCTGCTTCAAGTTTTTGCCCAGCCTGTGTCTACAAACGTGTCTCTGATCTCCTGAAGGTTGTAGGCTTCCACCTTAAAAAAAAAAAATCAGCATTTCCTCTGAGATGGAGAACCCTCTTGGTTTCCATTCTGCATTACTGACCGTGCGTTTTTGAAGTGGTTGGCTACAGAACAGGTCTCTCCATCACGCCGAGGGTGTTCTTTCATTTTGGCTGTGAACGCACGCTCCAGCGAAGAAATTCATCTGTGCTGTCTGTAATTTCACAGCTTCAGCCTGCTATGCACTCTGCAGCAAGTAAACAATGCTGTTTTGATAAAGAAAATAATTAGCTACCATTGCTAATTATGCTAATCCTCTTCTGGTGTTGTCACATTATTATAAAGGGTTCTGACAGCTTTTTGCTTTGCCTTCGGTTTGTGCAGAGCTGTTATAATTTACCTTCCTTTCTGTCCTAAAGACAAAGTTCTTAAATATAAGGAGTAGTACATAAAAATATTGCGTTATTTAGAAGAGATTTTTCTATAGCTGTGTATGGCCCTAGTGATGGAGATACAGAATCAAAAACCATCTCCAATCTGATAAAATCGTCAAGATTGCTGCGTTCCAGCCAGGGAACACAGAGACAGAGGAGTACAAAACCTTTTTACTTGGATATTTTTTTTTTTTCCTCCCCCCCTCTTCTTTCTTTCATCTTCCTGAACGCAGTCACCATTAGATGTTGCTGCAATATCACAGAGGAGCCAGGCACGTACGTTACGAAAGCCGATGCTGCGGGTCTGTGTAACAAATAGCCAATAATCTATACACTCAGTAGTAAATATCAATACTATAGGCAGGCTTGAACCTTTGCATTTTAGCTACTCTCCCTATTAGTGCACAGGGAAGCACTCTACTAATTGAGTATTTTATTTATTGTGCTGTATCTTATTTTATTTATATTTTATTAATTAATTTTTCTAGTGGAGGTTTTGCAGGTAAAGGTATCCTGGATGTTACAGAATAAATAGGAATATATTGTTCATCTTATTGTGTTTTCTTTTTCTTACTTCATGAAGTACCTGTAGAGCTCATGTTCTTGGATAATAGTTTTTATTTATTTTGTGTTAGATGGCTGAGAAATTAATCCTCTCTCTATGGCTTTTAAAATGACTTAGTTGTAATAACCCAGGGAGATAAATGCGCTCAAACTTGAGTTAGCTCAGCACTTCAGACAGTTCAAAAACTCCAGAATGTCCTTTCCTCCCCTCTCCTGACTCTGACAAGAATTGGTATGACCTTCCCGAAATGGTGGAAGGACTCATTGATTTTACATCACATGAGATTAGACCCGAAGAAAGATCTTACCAAAGGAATCCAGTGGTGTCTGGTCATCTGAATGAGAAGTTTCACAGAATCACAGAAGGGTTTGGGTTGGAAGGGACCTTTGAAGATCATCTAGCCCAACCACCCTGCTGTGGGCAAGGCCACCTTCCACTAGGTCATGTTGCTCAAGAATAGCTCAAAATACAAAACACTTGCCTTCTAAATGATGATACAAAGAGTCTTGCTCTTTAACTCTGTTATTCTCACATAAATCTTGGAGTTATTACCTGTGTTGCTTCTCTACAGTGAAGTTAGAAAAAGAATATTGGAAATGAGATGTGTGTTATTCCAACGGCTGCTTCATTTTGGGACAGATGGGAATGAACAGTAAAGCATAGTGATCAATTATAGCCACGGAGCTGAATAATTAAGACAACTTTAAGACATCTCTAATTTATAAGAATATGCTTGCTGCTGAAATTCATTTTCTCCTTGCGTGTGTTGATTTGTGTAGGTGGAGAGCTCCATTTGCCAACGTAATGGACATGAGCTCTGTTGGAGCGATAAAGCAGAATATGAGATGATATTTACATTTAGTTGATTGCAATAAGCTTTAGTGATTGTTTTTCCCTAAGCAGCTGTGAATTGGACTATAGTCATGCAGAGGAGAGTGTCATTTTTCTTATACAAACTCTGTGTTAAGTCTTGCTCTTTTTTTTTAATTTGTCCATTACGCTTTCCGTATGGCGTTTCTCGCTCCCACTGAGCCTCTGTGATACGCAAGCTGGGTGTTTAGAGCCTGAAGACTGTCACCATGTAAAAATAATAGTCTTTTTAGAACATTGATGGGTTATAGGATGCTGGAAGCAACATCAAAGTAAGAATATATCTGATAAATAATCATTTAGCTCTTCTACTTCTCAACCATAGAGCTCAATGGACTTTCCAGCAGAGAGCAATTGTCTCTACTCCTGCTATACAGACTCTGAAGTAAGGCCTGGGTCAAGAGGGAAATGCCTTGACTGAAATGAAATACCACAGCATCCCTGTGAGCTTCAAGGGTGGATGAGTTGGGTGGAACACAGGTGTAAGGGTATGATTTGAGAGCAGCCCTGAGGAGAAGGGTTTGGGAGTGCTGATGGACAAGAAGCTCAACATGAGCTGGCAATGTGCTCTTGTGGCCCAGAAGGCCAATAGCATCCTGGGCCGCATCAAGAGGAGCGTGACCAGCAGGTTGAAGGACGTGATTCTGCCCCTCTACTCTGCCCTGGTGAGACCTCACCTGCAGTACTGTGTCCAGTTCTGGAGCCCCCAACATAAGAAGGACATGGACTAGTTGGAGAACGTCCAGAGGAGACCACGAAGATGATCAGAGGGCTGGAGCACCTCTCCTGTGAGGCCAGGATGGGAGAGCTGGGGCTGTTCAGCCTGGAGAAGAGGAGGCTCCAGGGACACCTTAGAGCAGTCTTCCAGTGCCTCAAGGGGGCCTACAAGAAAGATGGGGAGAGGCTGTTCAGTAGGGCCTGTTGTGATAGGACGAGGAATAATGGTTTTAAAATAGAGGGAGGTAGATTTAGATTGGATATTAGGAAAAACTTTTTACAACGCGAGTTGTAGAGCACTATCCCAGGTTGCCCAGAGAGGTGGTGGATGCCCCATCCCTGGAAACATTCCAGACCAGGTTGGATGAGGCTCTGAGCAACCTGATGTGGTTGGAGATGTCCCTGCTCCTTGCAGGAGGGTTGGACTGGATGACCTTTGAAGGTCCCTTCCAACTCTAACCATTCTATGATTATCTGGGAATAACACTGCAAGATTGCTACTCTGGAAGTGCTGTTGCTGACTAAGAATGACAATCGCCCTTTCTAAAGCGTTCCCAATTTATTTACTGCAATCCACAGACGTAGAGGAGATGCGCCGATTCCTAATTGCTTAAATGCAGACACAAGTTTTAAGGTAATTTAGATGTTGGAACAAAAGCTGCACAACTCTCTCTTTGTTAGAAGGGACAAAAGTGCTTCTAAGAAATTAGTTCTGTGACTGCTATTTTTCCATAGTGAAATGGAGATACTTACGTTTTAAAAAAAAAAAAAATACTCTTTTCCAAATAGTTACGGTAAACTGAGATTATTATTATTTTTAAAAAAGGGAAATTTTTAAATCAAAATGATTTGTTATGTTTGCATGTTTGGAGGAGGGTTAATGAACCATCTGACAAAGGCAGTGATAATTAAATTGCTGAAATCCTTCCGTCTCACCAGCGGTGGTTTAACGGAATAGCAATGCCTTGGAAGAGCGCTCTGCACTGGAATTTTTGCCATTTCTGGGCATCTGCTGCTGGTGGATACCACACGCTTTCTCAGAAGCTCCTGTGAAACTTCCCACAAGCTCATACTTGGGCTTCTACTCGCTTTGGGAGCTACACAACCAAGATGCTCATTGCATAGCTTGTCACAACTCATGGTGTTGCTGCTGTGTGATACCAAAGAGGCTAGGAAGAGCTGTCAGTGCGTTTTTGGATAAAATGTAAATTATTGTATGAGTTCAGTGGAATCTGAAGAGGTTTTGGCTCATCTTCTAGACATGGAAAGTTCAAAGCCTGTGATGGCTGGGGCTGGATTGCCTGGTTGGCTACGGCTAACTCCCAAAACAACGGTGTGTTTTTGAGGAATGGATTCCAACTCTGACAACAGCTGAGTGCTGGGTCAGTTGGCAGTCATACTGGGAATGGAGCTTGAACAGCAGAGCTTGGCCAAAGATTCAGAGGACTTGCCAGAGATCACACTTGCGGCCTGCCCTGCGATCCTTTCTCCTGGCTGGCGCGATTAGTCTGCATGGACTCTGGGTTATGAACTTTGACGTGGCCAAGTGGTGACCTTCTGGATTGTTTTCTGTAGTCGTCCAGAACCCTTCCCTCCTACAGTGCCTTCCAACAGAGTATTTGAAGAACGCGTGTGAATGGAAATTCATCTTTCCTCCACGCTGACTTGTCCCGGCCAGCTGCAGAAGCGGTGCTTGATCTGTTTCCATCTGGGTCCTACCTGGCTGCCAAGGAATGTCCTGAGTCTTGTTTCCAGTCCTATGAGCACTCTGGCAGAGCTATGCTGACTTCAAGCTTTATTTTCAAGGAAAAATTTCCCATGTTCTGACCTCAGGTGTATCGCACGGGCCCCAAACAGGGTTTATTATTTTGGAAGAATTAGATTTTGAGTTACAATGATTCATCTGCTTTGTTGCACTTCTAGAGTTTTGACTAGATTCAGGGAGAATTAAGGTGGGTGACTGAGAAACAGCCTGCAGTAGGAGTTCAAAACACAAGGCGTCTCAGAACCTAAGCCTAAAACTGGTGTAGACCTACCTGAGACTTAAAACAAAGACTAGCAAACGCTTGAGCTTTAATGAGTAGGCTCAAGCTCATATCCTTAGGGCATGGAATATAATGGGGCATAAACCCTCTTTGAATGGAGGGCGTTCCACTAACTTGAGTTTCTTTGGGGACTATTTGCTGATTAAAATACTCTTTCAAACCTTCAGAAAATAAATTAGTTGCATATGTTACGCGTTTTTACATAGACAGGTGCAATTGACCTCACACTGGGGAGCTCCTGAATTTTTCACAAATCCCTGGTGAAGAGGGGTTTGGCTTTGACCGCCTCCCTAAATTAGCGTTGCAATTTTAATTGAAGGTGGCTTTAATGCCTCTTCCAAAACGTGAAGTAGAAGTTCTTTCCTGTTTGCTAGTTTTCATGGTAAATACAGAAAAGCAGAGGAGCTTCTTATTACAGGTTGTTTTTTGAAAATTTGGGTACAGAGCAATTTGCACCAGTTTCTCAATCAGTAACAGAGAAGCGTAATTAATAGCTTTTTCACCATGTTTTGAAAAGATAATTTTAGGTCACTTAGAGCCTTGATTTTTCAGCTAAGAACAAGTGCAAATTGATTGTTGGAGATATTGAAGAGAAACAAAAATTGGAGATTTTCATATCTTCTTACAAGACTGAGAATAAAAATAGGCATTCCAGTAGAACGTATCTATGAGCGTAACATTTTCAAAGTGCCAGTTCCAAAACATTACCCGTGTTATTTTTCAAAGGGATTCCTCCTTCCCATTAGCTGAGACCATTATTACAATCCAGATAGCCATTCAGATCAAGGAACGTAGTTTAAATTAATAACGTGTGTTTGAGTTCATTTTTTGAAGAGAGGTCATTTTTTTTGTGGGGAAAAATAGGTAAGAGGTTGTTCCAGATAGGCTAACTGGTGACTTACCTATGTGTTGTGCTAGAAATGACTGTATTTTTGTAACTTTTATGAATTTTGGACCACACTGATTGTATTCAGTGTTTCTGAAATAATGCTATTTCACTCAGACTTGAGTTAGATTCTGCTGTGTCCACTGTTTACTTGATTTGCTGCTTCTCCATGGGTCCATCTCCTTTCCTTGCAGACCAAGGAGATGTTTATGCCACAAAACTAAACTGTCAGTCCAAATTTCCACAGAAGATCCACTTTTAGTAGTCTCAGAAAACTAAGGAAGCCTGGAGGAGCCATCTCTCACCCCAACCTGCGCAACTGGGTTATAGAACTAAATTGTTGGAAAGCCATGTCAGGTCTACACTAGCAGACCTACTGAAAGTGTTTGAAACCACTCTCTGGTCCTGGTCTTGGGCCAAGTGGTGTGGAACAGGACATAACCATGCTCTTTGGCCTGCAAAATAAGACAGCTTCTCGCAAGCTGTGTGTCGGAAATGGTCCTTGGCTGATGCGAACTCCCTGATTGTGCCTGGGAATTTTTTTGGAAAGTGGTTGTTGGCCTAGGATAGAGCTGAGCTGGCGACTGTGCCAACAGCTAACCATATGGGCAATTAAGTTCCCCTGCCTGGAGACTTTTAATTTCCTGGAATAGACACAGACACAGGGAGTTCAACAGTTCCAGATCCCAGTAACCCTCTGTTAGCGTGCACCGTAACAAAAAGGTCTGGGAAATATTTCTAATTATCCAGAAGCGCAGATTTTTGTTTGCACAGTTCTTTCTTTTGCAGAGACACTGATGATGATAGAAATAAATTTTTTTTTTTTTTTTAGTGCATTCTTGGGGGTTTCTGCTGTGTGTATGTGTCTGTGTATATACACACATAAAACTACTAAGAAAGATGGTGAAATGAGTTGCGCGTAGAATATTGCACATTTCTTCTTTACTTACATCACTTTCCATTAATTTTTTTTTTTTGTGGATAGCTTATGGGCTGAGCTACAATCAGTGTCCCACTCTAGATAAGAGATGCAGGTTGTCCAAATTGCTTGAAATGGTCCACACTGGTTGATGGTAGTGACGGAGAAGGCCTATGGTTTTCATCTACTTCTAAAATGGAAGAAAACAAGATTTTTGCACAAATGCGCTTCCTGAGGAATCATTGCGTCTTCACTTGTGGGATAAATATTTGATGGGCAGTTCATGGCCACTTTCTCTGTAGGCCATGCTGTAGTAACGAGTATGTGATTTGTTGTGGTTGGTTCTTTTGTGATTCTTACTCAAGTCATTGGAAAACTGTAAGCACCGTGGCTTCTGGTTGACCATACTTAGTAAAGATCTCACTGTCCACATCAGAGGTCTGAAAGCTTGCTTTATTTGTGAACACCTAGAAGATTTCCAGGCATAAACACTTTGAGAAATAGCATAAACTTAGACTGAACCTCAGCAATTGTGGTTCTGCTTTTGCCTGGAGTATTTAACGTTTTCTTTTTCTAGAAGGTTCAAACACAGAATAAAAAGTTTTTTCTCAGGCAGCTGTGTGAGGTGATGGATGTTTAGGCAAAAATAAAAATAATTGAAATGGGTTTGGGTTTTTCTTTTAATGAGGACAAAAAGGTGTTTTAAAGCAGGGACTGTGGCCATCATTTGTCACTGAGCCTCTTGATGGGGGAATGGAAGGCAGAAAACATCGATGTGCAGATGGAAACTTAGAAAAGCTGCTCAATTTGATACACATCCACCTACATTACGCAGAAAAAAAAAAAAGTACTCATTGGAAGTAACCAGAAGGTCCAACATTTTGAATTTGTGTACATATGGCTTTGGACGAGCTGTAACACTCTCTTGCAAGAGAATTACGTACATCTAGATATGGAGTGCTTGGGAAATATTGTAAAAACCTTCTTCGGTGGGAATTTTATACATGTTAGTGAGCCTTTGTAATTGTTATGTCCATCTGTTGTTATCTGTGCTGAACTGCAAGGGAATGCCCACAGAATTACAAGCAGCCTGTGACTCTCCGTTTTTGCTCTCCTATTTACGCTGTTTCGAGCTCGTGATAACCGGGGGAAAGCATAAGACGTCATCTACAGATGTCCACCCCATTTGCCCTCTGGCAGGACCTATTTCTTCCCATTGGTTGTAAAAGGAGCATAACTTACTCTTACATAACCAAACCACCCCCAAAGTGGTGGTGGGGGGAAAAACCTCATAACCCAGACTGTGACGTCCAGTTAGTATCTTATTTATCAGAAATGTGTTTTATTTGATTTCATCTTACTGATCTTGTTGAATGCCTTTCAGTGAAAGTTGAATTTTCAGTGAATTTTCTTTCTTGGTGAGAAGCAGAAACAGTGTTAAAACTTCCAGTTTATTTTTGCAAGATAAAATTCAGGTTAATATGTACCTGCCCCTTAAAGCTCTCCATCTTATGTGAACCTGTCACTGGCAACTTGTCGTCAATTCTGATGCTGCCTAACACGAAATCTGGATAGCATCAATTTGTTTCGTAGCTCATTAATCTTTTCAGTGAGGTTAATTCCTTTGCCTTGTTGAGACCGGCACTTGTGAAGAATGGATAAAGAATTCAGGTCCACTTTCACTGTTCTTTTGTTTATCTAAATAGCCTTAAATTCTTTTGATGAATAATATGTGGACTCTTGAAAAATTATGACTGAAGGTATTTCGATATTTCTAACCCAAGTGGAAGCTGTGAATAGGAGAGAACCCTTCCTTTCGCCATGCCCAACTTTAAGCCAAGACTGGGAAAATTATTTGCTGTAAAACCTGCTCATGGATTTTTTCCCCCTCTGCAAAACATTTAAGAAGAATCCATACCAATCTTCAGTTGAGTGTATGCGTGTTGCAGACCTGCTGAAGCTGTGTTTTCTGCCTGGGGTGGTTTGCAGCGCTATTTGTTATTTATGTTTTACGAGGTGTCACCGCTCACATTAATTTTTTTTTTTTCTTTCTCCCTGAATAAATAAGGAAAACATTTTTAAACAGGAAGATAAATGATGGATAATGATTGATGAATAATAATTAAATTTCTTGGAGCACTTAGGCTTGCATGGGAATTAGTGCTGATGTGTTCCAGTGGGGAGCAGCCATTCTCAAAGATCTCTGCAAAGTAACTTCCATTCCTATGCACGTAATCACAAATAAAAAAATGAAAAAAAAAATATTTAAGAGATTAGCTGAGAGAAATATGAAGTAGAGTGCCTGAGTACTGTGTTTTTCAATACACATTTTGATTTGCTCTGGTGTTTAAGGGTCTTAAACGCGTGTCCACCAGTCTGCAAAATCAGCTTGCTTTCCAAACCTTTTGAGACCTGTCAATGGCACGCTGCCTGCTGCTTCTCCTGAGGAGGAAAAGAAAAAAAAAATAATTAAACAAAAAAATCTCATTCTTTTATGACTCAAGCTAGCCAGTTAGAAATTTTGTTGTTGAATACACATATTTTTTTAAAGTCAGAAATTTTGGAATATTTAATTCGAAAGAGAAATTGATGATAGCATGAGGTGTTTGATGAGGTTCCATTTTAAAAAAAAAAAAAAAAAAAAAAAAAAAATCAGGTCTCATCTTGCATCCATGGTTTCAGTTCATGCTTCCCTGCAGGCTGGTCTTTCATCTAGCAGCCACACGACAAAACTCGTTTGCCTAGTTTTCTCTTTGGAAAGAGAAAATGTCTTATTTGTGTGGTGCTTTATAATTCCCCATTTCTGTCTGGGTGTTGTCCTGTTTCTTATCTCCTCAGTGCGCGCTGCTGATAGAAAGATCCAAGTTTGATTGCTAAACTTGGTCTCCTAAGGTACCTTTGATAATCCCAATCTGGAAATCCAGTTCACTTTATCATCATTGAACCGGGGACTTGTCTTTGGAGCAAAGTTACGTCTGAGTCGTACGGTTCTAGAGGTCCTGCCAAAAGAGAGAATGGTTCCCTTTTTCCTTCCTGTAGTTCTTGATTTTTGATTTACTAAGACTAAACGCAGAAAGGATCTGGGCTTAAAAAAGGTAGGGTAGGGAAAATTGACTTTTGACCCTGAGGACACTTGCTCTTCTCAATCATGTTGCTGGTCACTTCATTTTACTCTTCCAAATGCAAGGCTTATTTCTTTTCCCTGTCTTTCAAGAAGCTTCCAGCTCTGACTTTATTTTGTGAGGTGTTTTTTTTTTTTTTTTGGTCTGTTTACTCTTGCTTTTGTTCCAACACTCTTTTGACCGCTTTTGATCTCTGTAAACAACTTCATCACTGCCTCCACCTCCTTTCATCAATGATCCAAATTCAGTCCCCCTCTGCGGATTCCAGTCGTGTTAAAGAATAACACTCTTTCAGTAATATTATTCTTTTTCTCTTGAATGATTATTCAAAATCTAAAGAATTAATCAAACTTCTTTTGATTTTCTGTTTGTTTAAAAACATGTGAAGACGTACTCTACTGAGAACTTCACAAGCAAGTCAACAACTATGCAGCCTCAACTTCAGAAACAGAGATGCTGGGCAAGAGAACTTGATTTTCTTTCCAAATTTCTTTGTGTATCTCCTAGTAATTCCCATTTCAAATGTACCTGCGGAATTATTTTGGATTTATCCAAGTTTTTAAGAAAAATAATCGTAGGCTAAATTACTTTATGTGGTTAGAAGTGTCTGACAGCAGACTCGGAGAGTCTTTTCTCCTTGTCTGAAGGATAAAACCAAAATAATTCCGTAAGTCGTCTTCTAATAGCATTTAGCAGGTTTAGTATCCAAATCCTTATTTTTATGGATTTACTGGGAAAGAAATAGATATTCACAATACAGGTGCATTTTTCATGTTTCAGTAGGGCAGTACAAGAACTAGCTCTCTTTTGTAAAAACAGCTGTGTTTTATGTGGGACTTGAATATTATTCCTTACACGTCTGCTGGACCTTTGTGGATAACTGTGGTGGTTTTCATAGGCTTGGAAGGCTCTTACTGTCCAAGATCACATTTTGTGTTGATCACTCATGGCTGTACCATTGTTCTACAGACCAGATGAATTTTACCATTGCAACTGTGAAAAATGGTTTTAAAAGAGAGCGAGATAAATTTAAGTTAGACATTAGGAAGATATTTTTTACACTGAGGGTGGTGGAATGGTGACCCAGGTTGCCCAGAGAGGTGGTGGAAGCCCCATCCCTGGAAACATTCCAGGCCAGGTTGGATGGGGCTCTGAGCAACCTGATCTGGTTGGAGATGTCCCTGCTCCTTGCAGGTGGGTTGGACTGGGTGGGCTTGTTGAAGGTCCCTTCCAACCCAAACCATTCTATGATTCTAAAACTGACAGGCTGAAATGAGTGCAGAAAAATCAGTGCTTTATCAATCCTCTTGGTTTCAGGCTGCCATAGATTTGCCTGACCGCGTCTCATCCCCAGTTGCAGCGCAAATCATCGGCAAAATTCTGTGCTCAGCTATGTCTTTGTCCGCTTGCATGGCTCTACAAAAGCTTGTTGGCTGCTGTTCCTTGGCAGTTCTCATTTTGAGTGATAGAAAACCATTGTCCAATTCATGAACTCTATAAACCCAGGCATTTATATGATGTATATTTATAGGAGCTGTTGTAATCACACTTAATATTAATAAATTTCAAGGCAAATGATCCTCAGGATCATTGATTTCCTTTTTTTTTTTTTTTTTTTTGAAAGCACCCCATTTGCGTTAGCTACAATACATGATGAAGCCAAGGCATTCTGCGATCATGGCAGTGATTTGTTTTCCTGTTCATTGTTCGAATAAGAACATGGACATGAATGATTATGCCTTCCATTATTCTGCTCTCGCTATCATAAAAATGTACTTGGGTCAGGGGAGAATGGTCTCTAAAGATGTATGGCCTTCAAAAGAATACTGGTGGGGATATAGGTTAGCCAAGTTGTTCTTGCTAGTTTTGGTGAAAACCATGAGAACCCTCAGCTGCTTTCAGTTGTTCTGGGAGATGGAGAAATGCAGAGGTACATGAACGAGTTATCCATCAGGAAAGAGGGGGAAAAGAGATTTTGGGTAACCTCAAATGGGTACAGAAAGCAATGAGCGACTTCTTTAGCAGGTTGCCTTAATAAGCAGAAGCACGTGGCTTTCAGTCCTGATCCAGTGCCCACCAAAATCCACGGGAGAAATTCAGATCTTCTGTAACAGGACAAAATGCTCAGATTTTCAGGCTACAAAAGCACCTGTACTAGGAAGACACTAAAAAATCCAGAGCAATTTTCACTCCTGAGAGCTGTGGCAGCTCCTGTTGCCATGCTGGATCTCTTTGTGCACTAGGAAGTTGTTGGCTCATTACACAGCACTGAGATTTAATTAAGGCCACAGTTGAATCTGTAAAGATATTTTACTTTTTTTTTTTTTGTAAAGAAAAAAAGTCAGAAATAAAAAAAAAATTAACACAATGGTAAGCAGTGTTTCATGCCGTTGCATAAACATTATTTTATCGGAATTTTTTTCTTACATGTAAAATATCAAGATGTAGATTCTGTGTTGCAAAAGAACTTGATAATGTGTGAAATTAAGACTACAAGCAGCTAAATTATCGACAGAAAATCAAATAATACATTTTTGTAATTGTAAACCACTTCATATTTAGATGCCTTTTTAATGATAAATTCATTAGAATCTGCCTGAATACATTTAGTGGAAAAAATTGAGACAACTTAAATTTCCCGTCCAAGGAAAATGGATCCTGTATGTCTCTGAAACAATCTGAGAAAACAATCTGTTCATCAGAAGTACAACTGCATTAAAAAAAAAAAAAATGAGTGGGCTCAGGCATCCATGTTCGGTGTTTCTTGTAGCTCCCTCTGGTTGGATGCTCGTGGGCTCCATATCCAAACAGCTTCCTTATTTATCACAAGTGAGGGGATGAAACCTTTTCCAGCTTCTAACAGACAAAACGCTTCTTCCTGGGTTGTTGGAGGTCAGGTGCTCATATCACAAATTCCAGTAAGATAAAAGTTTCTGCCTCTAGAGGACTGACGTTCTAAGCCGGCAAAACAGACCAAGCCTAGAAGAAACTGAGAATTTCTGTCTTGATTTACAGAGTGATCTACTGTAGGCCTTGCAGAAATAACCTACGACCATGTCAAAAGGTCGAGACGGAATTTCAGTCTTTGTCTTCCAAGAGACTTCAGAGCAGTGGTGGTGCGATACCAGCAACAAGCAGGCTAAGATAAAGACATTTCAGAGGGGTTTAGTTAGAATTTATCTGATGAATAAGATTGAACGGGTATAAAATCAAGTAATTTTTAAAAGAAATTCTGAAAACAAGCTTATCAGCTCTCGTGCAAATGAAAAAAGATGGATTTTTTTCTTTTTTTTTTTCCTTGAATTCCCCTCCTTTCCTAGATACAAATCCCCTCTCACTTCGTTTGGTACAAAGCTGAAATCATAACACGCGATGTGCCGCATGGCGTGCACACGCGGTGAACTCAAAGGGCTGGCACGGTTGCCTGTGCCGCAAGTAAAACAGCAAAATACCGGCTCGTGCAAACCAGATGCGTGGTTGTGGACATACAGTTTGGGAAATGGAGCTCTGAAAATTTTAGAAGCTGGGAGCTTAACAGGGAAAGCTGAATAATTAGTGCAGCTCATGCGCTGCTGTAAATTTACATGAGGGAGATGGAGATAAGTCTGCAAGCTGCTCTCCCGTTCCTCAGGAGCAGCCTGACACTGATACATTTTAAAAGATTTGGCTGAATTCCTTCATCTTTGTGCCAGCATAGCTTCTTCCAATAAAACCAGAAATTTAATTTTCTTCTTTTCTTAAAAAAAAAAAAAAAATCAGTGAGCCTTCCTAATGCTGTTTTCTCCTGTAGTTGTATCTAAATGCATGTGTTACTTCTAAAATCTTTATTTTTAATTATGATTTAGTTATGGTTTTCCCTGGTGCAGAAGAAGATTGAGCGAACTTAAGGTAGCGCTTGGTGCAATATATCACAGGAAAGACGTGCGCTGGCGGTGTGCATTTCTAAGTACCGTCACTCCGCTGATGCGTTTGAGTCTAAGAACATAAGAGTCGAGTTGAAAAATGGAGGGTATACATTATGTATTTGCGAAGGATCCTGATGAAATCCTAGGTGGAATCACCGGTTAAACTCAGCATCTGTCACATTCAGAGTGGGCATGAGCCGCTCCTGCAGATGCTCCTGCAAACGTTTCTGAAAGTCAAGGAGCTTGCCAAGGATCTTGGTCTTCCCGGGTGTGCTCATCTCTAAGTGGCACAAAGCCTTGCATTCCAAGAGAGTTTATAAATGTATTTTTTTTAAAATAGTTCTAGGCAAATTTGTATAACATGAATTGTTGCCATGTCAAATTACAAGTCTATATAACCACTGAATAATGGTATCGACATCCCAGAGTCAATGACCTAAAGAGTCGATTTCCAAAATCATCTTAAATATCAGCGCAAAACAATCTGACGAGTCCTTAACTGGAATACCCACCCACATTTCTTAGAATATTCCCAGTACGTCAGAAGTAAGGTGGCTCTGTCTTGGGTTGAAGCTGGAAATCAAAACCATGCTGTATCCCAAAGTTTTTACTTGCGCCCAACATTTTGAATATGAAGAGAATTTTTCGGGAGGAGATTTTCTGAGTCTGTATTCCCCTGGATCTAAAAGCTACAACAATCCCATCCCAACAGGACCATGCAGTGTAGAAAAATTAGCTGGATAATACTTTAGGGAGGTCTTATAATCAATGACTTGAGAGGGGGGAAAAAAGGAAAACGCCTTTTTTTTTTTTTTTTTTCAGCAAGATGATTTTGGAAAATTCCTGTTTCTGAGAAGTGGAACCTCACAAGCTACAAGACGACCAAAATATTGATACCACATGGATACCTGAGCCCTGCACGTAGTTTGTTGGTCTAGAAATTCTGCCCCTGTAAAGCTCAGTGCTCCTTCTCTGTGGTTCAATGTATCTTGCCAACACCTGAAGCTTGAGCGGTGGTATAAGACTTTAGTTGGTAGTATGGCAGATGATTTAAGAAATGTATAGAATCACAGAATGGTTAGGGTTGGAAGGGACCTTCAAAGGTCATCCAGTCCAACCCTCCTGCAAGGAGCAGGGACATCTCCAACCAGATCAGGTTGCTCAGAGCCTCATCCAACCTGGCCTTGAGTGTTTCCAGGGATGGGGCATCCACCACCTCTCTGGGCAACCTGGGACAGGGTTCCACCACCCTCAGCGTAAAAAATTTTTTCCTAATATCCAATCTGAATCTACCTCCCTCCATTTCAAGACCGATTGCACTGATTCCATGTCACGTTATATTTCCTACAGGATTTGGTATTAGCCTCTTGCTGTTGTTATTCTCTAAAAACTTTCTAGAGGTGAAACAACAACTTTTTTTTTACATACACCCAAAGAATCTGAAGTGCTGAGATAGCGATAGCCAGTATAACTTAATTTTAAAAGTAATTAACGAGGCTGCATTTTAATGAGCCTTTTTAATACAGTGTTGTGAACTGGGCTGTTTCATGCTGCCATTGTTCTCGGGCTGCTGGAGCAGAAAAGAAGAAAGCAGAACCTTGGAAAATTAATTTAAGAATAGCAGCAGCCCAAATAAGAAACCATCTATACATCAGTTTGCATTTATTTTATCATCACAGGTATTTTTGAAGTGAACAAAAGACCATTCCTTCAAAGTTCCAGTACGGAAAGGATTCATGAGGCTGTAAATTTCTGCCGTAGCCCTATAACTCATCAGCTTCCTTTCATTCTTTTGTGCTTCAGTATTCTGCTTCTCATTTTCATGCAGGAATGCAAAACAGGGTCTAAGCAGAAAGAATAGTGTCTATAATAAGTAAGGGCTTTTTTTTTTCTGTGGGATAATTTAGTTCTACAAAAAAATTGTTTCAGAATATTAACGGCCTTTTGTAACTCTTAGATAATATCAGAACAGGGAAGAAGGCGTGGGAGAACAGGTGAAATTTAATGAATACTGATATGAGCTTTGCCTGTTTAATGACTTACAAGCAGGTGTAAAAAATAATATAAATAGATGTACATACAATATTTTTATCAGAGTGAAAATTCAGAGATTTCATTACTAGTGAAGATTATGGTATTGGCAAAAATGTAGAAAAATCTAGATTGTGGCCCCAAATGAGTATGGATTTTAAAATCTTATGGAAATCCCTTTCTGAGTTTTCGTTACTTGTAATAGATAAAACTTAATCTGGAAGGGACTTGTGTTCTGGTTTGTATTTGGGTGAAGTCAAAGCCTCTCCATAAAAACTAGAATTTAATTATCCAGATGGGTGAAAATGGCACGACAGCACTGAGTCACTGTTTCTGCTTGCGAGACTAAAAACATGGAAGAATCGGCAACCCAAGAGCTTGACTTAGCGTTGAGCCTTACTCAACTCAAACACTAGAAACGATTCCGTTCTATCTTTGAGGAATTACATATTTTCAATTTTGCGTTCTAGCAAAAGGCTTTGTACAGTTAACGCTTAGTTTAAAAACATTGATAAGAGCTTCGCAAGCACTCTTAATTTTGCTGTTTGTCATCTATGCCGTGATTTCCAGAGACAGAGCTCAATGGCGTGCTGTCAAATTTACCGCTTCAGCGACGCGTTATTGCGTTGTAAGGGCTCGGAAGGTGTCTAAACAGAGTCCTGAATGAAAAACACAGCTTTGCAAGAGAGACATTTCAAGGAAATATCTTTGAAAGGCAGCGTTTGCAGCGTAATCAAAAATGTTCTGCAAAGCAGGCCACGCAGAGGAGTCATTTATCAGCTACAATCTACTGAAGATCTGGCACTGAGGAGTAAGCTCTAGCCTTGCAACTCCCACACATACATCTCAAAAATCCGACATTTTTGAGAGCTGGACACCTTCCAGTTTTGCAAGTGCCATCTTCGTGCATGTTTTAGAAGTTTTTCTCCTAACTACAAAATTCTTACAGTTCTTGGAGACAATGGAGGATTAGCTTTCAAAAAAAAAAAAGTTTTGAGTCAAAACAAGTTTCTGAAGGAAACCGCTCTGTGTAATCACCTCCAGCAGCCTGCAAGCCTGGAAGAAACCATCACCGCCACAACAAATTGTGTTTATTTAGCACTCATCACAACAAAGCCATCCCTGGGCACTTGGCAAAACTTTCTTGTTTATAGAACGGAAAAGCTGAGAGCTCTGAATAGATATTTATGTAAATTGCCATCTATATTTCGAAACAGCTGTTTGCAACAACTGCTCTGCTAAACGGGTCTCTTTTGATTTTTTTTTTTTTTTTTTTTTTTTTTTTTTTTTTTTTTTTTTTTGAGTTTAAAAGAGGAAACAGATCAGAGTTCTCTTTACTAGCTTTCCAATGTCTTTGGAGTTTGACGATATAAACAGGAGTTTGAAGAATCTGGCCTTGGGAAAGTATAACACAAGCTATTCTTCCTCCCTTGCTTTTAGCTATAATTCTTAAAAAATACGAGCGTCCTATTGCTCATGAAGTCTGTGGTTTCTTCTGTCTGTGAGCCAGCCAGTTGGAATCTGTCAACATGATATTTGGAAACGCTCCAAAGAGCAACAGTGACATTAAAAGCAGGCGAAGCACGGAGTAAGGGGAAGAGCGAGTGTAACTGGATGGCCAGTATCTTTCCCCGCTGAAGCACAGAGGGATTGTTGTATGAATGTGAGAGTGTAGGGACTGTTTGTGAAAAGTCTGTGGTTAAGGCACGTATGCTGTTGTGAAATGAAGGAATTAAACCTCTTTTGCATCCCTACGGCAGCCATGCATTTCCCTCTAGCAGCCTTTCTCGTTACTGAACTCTTGTTTGATGTTTGAACTGCTGATGGACTTCAGGCTCCTCTTGCCTAGAGGAACAGAAAGTCCTTTGTTATCTTCTCTGCTACATGGGCTTTTGTTACGTGATGAGTGAGGACCGTTTGGTCCACTGCTTCTCATCTGAACCTATCCTATTCCTCCTCCAGCCCGTTTTTTCTGCAGGAGAAGGGAGGTTTGTTGGTGCTGTGTCAGCTTCTTTGGATCATCTTACCAGACTTGGAAACATGAGATGCTGAAGAATCTTCCTTTTAGACTACATCTGCAAATCCATGCTCTGCACAGTGCAGTTCAGGGCATGGTGGTTGACAGTTGGACTTGATGATCTTGGAGGTGTCTTCCAACCTTAAGTTTCTATGATTCTGTGATTACTACCAGTCATGTGGGTCTATTTCATAGAATCACAGAGTGGTTTGGGTTGGACTCAGAGCCCCTTCCAACCTGGCCTTGAACACTTCCAGGGATGTGGCATCTGCCACCTTTCTGGGCAACCTGGGCCAGTGCCTCGCCACCCTCACAGTGAAGAATTTCTTCTTTATGTCCAATCTAGTTTCAAGTGAGATGGATTTATAATGCTTTTGTTATACGTATTTGATAAGGTCCCTATGCCCGAGGAACTGAGACAAAGGCACACAGACGTGGTTAAATTTTCTTCTGTAGATTTGCAATTTGACTGTTACGGCAGTACACCACATGTAACACATCACTTAAAGGAAAAAAAATGTGGAAAAGACACTTCACAAGCAATTTTTCCTTCATTCTGTGGTTTCATCTAACTTTATTTATCAATGAAGCAACTTCTGCTTACTTGGCTCAAATGCCTTCTAGACTGGAAAAAAAAAAAAATCAGAGGCTAAAAAAAAAAAAAATAAACCATCCAGAAGACCATTATTTTATTCGTTCGTATAAATGACAAGGAATGCCATTCTGCACATGGGGGCAAATTACAAGGTTACTGGATTGAAGTATAATATTATTTGTGCCATTCTGAGCTTTGGAGAATCATGGGAGGGAATTTTTTGGCAATATTTAGTGGCTTATAAACCAAAAAGACTTAATTGCTAGCTCAGGCTACTGGATAAATAAGAGGATAGACTTTCTACTAAAAGACAGCGACGTTAATATGTTATGAGCTCAGCGTTGATGAGTTTTTTTCTAATATTAACCACATATAAAATAGTGGAGAGGAAATACAATTATATTTTTCTTCTGTTTTGGAAGATTTTAGCTCTTTGCTGTTACAACAGATAGCTTACTAGAGACCGCTCAGACATATGAAAATTGTTTATGCTTTGATTTGCTCTAACGTAGTTAATATAACGCCAGTAACTCAGAGTACGGGTCGTGGATCAGGATCAAAAGATCCGAGCGCTCTGAACATCCAAATAAAAGTTCACAATCTAAATATAGGAGTTAGAAGATGGATAGATGCGGACAAAAATCACAGAAAGCCCGGGACAGCCCAAACACCAGTAACCTAACCACCACTGTATTTTTAGTCTAGTGTTTTCAAAAAGTGAATTTGAGTTTAAATATTTGATATTTAGCCTAACTGTAAATTTTTTTGCATTCTGAACTTGATTTGTCTTGCTGCAGCAAGAGGAGGAAACGGATGCACGCATCTGTGCGGGTACAGAGTTATTCCAGAAAAAAGCTCCATAAAACAAAGCAGATTGAATATGACACGGCCTTATTCTGTAATGATGCCAAAACCGGATAAATTCTGTCACGTACTCATGAACCTCAGCAAATTAGGCCGAGAAACATCCTGGGCACAGTGCCACGCGTTTCCTCTTTTTCTCGCTTCTTCTAGCATCCTAGGTGGGAATGGGAAACCTGGAAAGGCTCCAACTAAATAATGTCTTCCACTTTTTATGTGCCTTGAGGTCTTTTCTTTATTCTTTTTCAAAATCCAGTTATTTGGCAAACTCCACCGACGCAAAAGTTCAGCAAGGACTTGACCAAACCTTCCTTTGGGCTGGAGGAAGAGTGTGAAGGCACTGCGGTGAGGACTGAGCTCCCTGACCCTTCTACCTGTGAAGAAAATAACACTAAAATATCTTTATTAATAATGGGAAGTAAGTGATGTCATCAGTGTTAAAAATCAGATGACTAAAGGGTAAGTTGCTGGGTTTTTTCCCCTCTTTTTTCCCTTCTAGCTAGTTCTTTCTGATTTGTCGTTACGATTACTGACCTGTTTATATACAGCTATAATTCCTCCGGTGGTAGGACCTATTATTTTTGTATTTAATAATCTTTCTATTAAAATTTCTTAAGAGGGATTTTCTGTATGTCTGTCTGACACAGACAGTCAATTTTAGTGCATTTCCCCTTTGCTAACTTCATATTCTGAATTTAAAGTAGCCATGAGTGTAATTTCTTTGATTTATTCAGTTAACCTCTTGCTTAATAAATCTTTATTTCTTTGTTGTCCTGTTTTTCAGTATTAAATGGTTTTATATGTCTGCCCTGAGATTTTCTGAGAAAAGCTGTATGTCTTTATAACTTAACGTTTTATATTAAGGCTGTAAAAATCCGAGTCCCTTAATTTTCCCATTTTTTTCTGAATGCCGTTATTTACTTAATTAAACCACTCTAGTATTTTATGATGATGAATCCTCTTGAACATCGGTTGTCTCTCTTTATGCATAGGAATAAATATAAACCTGGTTTTTTTTTAATGATAGTAGTGACTTCATAGTTTATTTTTTGTGCTTTGTTCTTTCCCTTCTAGCAAAGACCTAGGAAAGACCACCAACTAAATATTATCCATAGTTTTGTGCCACCCAGCAGTATTTAGCACAAACAATATTCCCTGCAGCAAGGATCTATAATTCTGCTCCAAAAAAATTGATCCTTAAATAGGAACTCATGCCTGCTACCACTATGGGCTGGGTTCTTGGTAGACGTACACAGGGGTGGTCACCGGGGTTGGTGGGAGTAGATTGGAGGATGGCAGCTGGGGATTTATTTTACAGACCTGAAGGTTTCAAGAAGCGTTCTCGAGTATCCCGTTGTGTTATTTCCCACTAAACTGTCTATTTTTCAGCTTTTCAGTACAGCCTCAGCTGGAAGTGTTTCACATTTTTTACTTCCCTAAAGCTTTCTTCTGTGACTGCTACCACATAATGCCAAGGGAAGGATAGCAGCTGCGGTTGGTCACCTCCCCAAAGAGATCAAACCCTGCTTTCTGGTAAGTTGACCCACCCTTTGTCATGAGACCACATTCAAGGAGTGGTAATCTTCCAGGGGACAAAAGGGAGGATATAAACACAGCATTTAAGGTAAAAATCCAAACTGCTTGGCTACAGCTACTATTTTCTGTTCTTTTAAGAAACAGAAAAAGCCTAAAAACCAAGATATTTCTCCTCACCTTGTTCCTGTTTTTAGAAGTCTAGCTTTAGCCATATTTTACTTCCACCAGCGCGTTTTGTGAAGACGTCTGTCCTGTTCACCGCATCTTAGTTATTTTTCCTGACTGATCCTTAGATTTCCCTTTCTCCCGCCTATCTACCGGCTGGCATTTAGATTTTATTCCTGTGTTTCATTATCACTCGTTAATCAGCCGTTTAGACCGAGCAGCTTGTTTCTCACGCGTTGAGCCCTCCTGTAAATGCCGTTAGCAGCGATTCGTATCTGCAGTTGAGGTTTTGCCACAGCTGGAATCGTAGAGATGGCCTTTTTGTTTCTAAACTTAGGCCAGAGATATTTATTTAAATATCATGAATTCTTTAGCTTTCTCTGTTCATGGCGCTGTATTTCTTGAAAAGCCTGCTTCTCGTAGTACAGAATGACTCTTTCCCCTCTCATTTTACCCGAAGCAATTATTCATATTATGCACATTATCATTGGTTCTTCCTTTGCTTTTATGGGACTCTCCCCAAGGAATTTTGCTGGAAGACAAAACTTCTTACTTTTTTTTTTTTTTAAAAATGAACAAAGTGGTTTTTAAATGTGACTTATAGTGAGATACTTGATGTAGAGATCAATGCAGCAGGTTTTAAAGGCTGCCATTGAATTTTAATTCAATGATATGATAAATCCATAATCGCATACACAAAGAGTTCCAATATAAGTGCAGTAGAATTTGATTAATCTAGGCAGATGAATCTCAGAGGGTTTCAAATTTTTGTGAAGTCTCTTGACTTAATTCAGTAAAACTGCTGAAGTGCTTGGGGCTGGGTAAGTTTGTACCAAACGAGTTCCTATCCTTTTTTTATTTTCTGAAAAACGTTCTGGTTTATATATATATATATATTTTTTTTCTCTTTACTAAAGGACAGAACCATGCTGTGTAAGTCTGTCATTTACTGCATTTCTATGGCATCACTGGTGCGTTCGGTGTCCTTAACAGCTTTCAATCGAATGCCCTAAGACTCCGGCAGGAGATCACCGAGCCATTAGGGAACTTTCCCCATGGATTTTGTTGAAGTTCAGATACTAAATAGAGATCACAAGAGCAGGAGAAACATGAGATATGAAAGGATTGTAAAAGCAGGAGGCGGCTCATGGGATCCATCAAGGTAAAATGGAAATGGGGCGTAGAAGAACCTTTGTCACCCACAGGTGCAATTTGCAGGCTAGCCAACAAGCTTTTTACTAAAGTGACTGGTAATTTTGGGTTGTATTCACTTCTCAGCCCTGAGTGCCTCTGAAAGTCAGGATAAAAACTCCACAAAGCCTTTGCAGAAGACCCGTGTAAGCTATTTCAAGCCCCAAATCACTAAAATCTCTTGGTTGATTCATGTTTCCTTTAGCTTTTCATTATCCTTTACCTTTTTTTTCTGATTTCTCTTTTATAACTTTTTTTAATTCATAATTTTCTACTCCAATACCTTCGCTCAGTCTTCAACCTTTCCCTAGCAGAACAGGAACCTGTCTGATTGAAGAATTCAGTCCCCATGGCAAATTCCTTTGTGCTTCTAGGAATTTGAAATTAGGGCCACGACCATTTTTTTTCCTACCCCTGCTGGCATTGTGTCTCTGCTAGTAGA
Source organism: Ardeotis arabs (assembly GCA_011801015.1). Classification (NCBI taxonomy): domain Eukaryota; kingdom Metazoa; phylum Chordata; class Aves; order Otidiformes; family Otididae; genus Ardeotis; species Ardeotis arabs. Next base: position 60,241 of record JAAGAY010009483.1, on the reverse strand, counting down.
TATTTGATGTTACCCTGATGCACAGTAGTCACCATTAAAAAAAAATCATTTACACTGGCATCTAAAACTTCTCAGCACTTCTTAGCTCAAGAGGAGGAAATAATTGCAGCATCTTGTGTTCTGTGGTGTTGTAACTCGTGGTGAATGTTGATGTTTTAATGGCAGGCATCATAATTTCAGACGGAACAGAAACGAAAATGGGAAAGGTCTTTGGCTCTCACTCTAACGAGGTCATTAATTTTCTCTCTCCAGAATGTTTGGTTAGTAATTTCATTACAGAAAAATAAAGGAGCTTTAGACTTTGACTAACGTCTAACATCAAGAGAGCAATCCCAGAATTCATTAGTGGGTAGTACTAATTACTAATTATTAATAATTTGTGTCTCCCCAAACAAATACACAAAGTTTCCTGCCTGAAGATCTTATACTCTCAAAGACTGATGTAATTTACACTTTCAGTTTAAAGTTAGCCACAAGGAGGAAAGAGTAGACGTGACGTGAAAACCACAGTTACGCAAACGAACGTATATCATGCTGCGATCAGTTTGTGTATGTTCCTTGGGCCATCATGTAAAAAAATAAACCCCTCTTTAATTAAAAAAAAAAATATATATATATTCTTCCCACTTTAATAAATTCAAACTGTGTTTTTTAAAAAAAAAAAAAGCACATTATTTTTTTGAGGAATCTGAGATGGAAAAAATCAGAATTTTTTTTTTTTTGCCATGGATGGTCTAACCGTAGGAGATAGGTAACACCAGAATCAAAGAATCGGATACTGAAAGAGGGACCAGAGAGGCAGTGGGAAGTTTCTCTTTGGAGATCATTAAAACTCTCCTGGGTGAAACCCTGAGCAGTTTAAAATAATTGGCCCTGCTTGGAGTGTAACTCTGGTTCTAATTGTAGAGTAACTTCCCTTGGAGGATGCTCCCAGATGACGACTTGTCCGATAGAAGCTGGCTCTGCTTGGAGCAGGACAATCAATCATATTGCTCTGGAGCTTGGCTAGATGGGTTTTCAAATTTTCTGAGGGTGGAAATCCCATCCTTGCAAAGAGACGTGTGATTAACAGAAGCTCTGTACGGATGGGCCGTATGAGGTTATCCGTTTCCACCCACTTGAAGGAAATAATGCCTACAGGCGTACGAAGACAATCGGTCATCGCAAGCTACTCTTGAGTTTCCTTCAAAGGCTCCCATCGAATACTGTACCCTCTTGCAACAAGCGTTACATAAGTTCACTTGTTATTTGCCAAGGAACAGCAACAGCCGAGGTACTTAGCTAATTAGACGTTTCTGTCTTTTTGCTTTTGACATTTACATCAACTTGAAATTTTGCAGACTAAATTACTGAAAGAATATTACATGAATACTGTAGTGATTAAGCATCGAAGATGCATACTAATGCGTTTTGAACTGGGTTAGTGCTGTAATGAATTTAACATATCTAGTTTGAAAGTGGACTAATTAACAATTAAGAGTCTCAAGTGAAAATTATTTATATCTGTGGAAAAAAAAAAAACAAACCCACCATACACCCCAGCACCCCACCTCCCAAATTCTGGAGAGGCAAAGTTCTCAGCCTTGGCTTGCCTGGGTGTCACTTCTGCGGTTTTCCACCTTCCCTACAGTCAGGAATTTTCTCCTTTTCAGGTGTCCACTGGGATGTCCATGTCCTTCCACAGTCCCTTTTCCCAATAGATGCGTATCTTAAATCACAGATAGGAAGAGCACTTAAGAGTTGACTGCAATGTGTGGCTCCTGGTCATATCCAGAAAATCACTGAGGTGATTACTCAACCCTCAAATTTGGATTCTTGTTGCTGTTGCGTAGCCGTGTAAACACCCATGCTTCACCTTCACTGGGTCCTTTAGAGGCAAATTTGCCATTTTCCTTTGCATTTGTGGGATAACGGGTATTTTTCTCCCCCCACTTTCTCCTTCAGTTCAGACAGAGGAGAAAGGGATAGGAGTGATATTCCCTTCGGACTACAACATCTGACAGGTGAAAATTTCCGCATCCAGAAGGGGATTAGCGCGGCGTTAACTTACTTGTCAAATACAAATGTCAGGTTAATTTTGTCCCTATCTTGATATTTTGAAAATATAAGCTTTTTATTCTAAGATGGCTAGAAAGGTTCCTGTGTGCATATTTTAATTACAGTGGAAAAGAATCTGTCTATCTGTAGGCCTTGGAGCACGTGCATGTGTATGAGAGACTTTTAAATACACATCTTCTGTTCATTGTTTTATTTACAGGCTTTAAGTCTCGAAAGGACTGCAGGGATCAGCTCCTAGGATAACTGTTTAGAAAACACAGGCCAAAAAACTTCACCAAATAACTTTCTCCTCAAGCCGGTAAGTAGATGGAATGATTCAAAGATCGCGGTGTTTTGTTAGCACAAGAAGTACGGTTGTCTGGAAGCTGATGATAAGGGAAGAGGTAACGTATCTCTGTTGTCCAAGTGAAGGAAAATACTGAAGGGTAAGAAACCAGCAGTAAATGCCGAGTTAAAAAGTAAGCAGAGTAAACACATAGTAAAGTTTTTTTTTTGTTTTTTTTTTTGTTTTTTTTCCCAATACTAAGATGCTAAGATTTAATTTGTGCCATGGGTGAAGAAATTGAGTTCAAATAGAAATTACTACGTTGGTTTTCTGAACTCATCGTTTCTGCATATGGTAGGAAAGAGCTGAAAGTGTGTCTATCTTAAAAAACCAACTCGGTGGCCCTCTAGTCCTCCAATTCACACTCCTCCCCTTTAACAGACACGAGACCCCTGTGACTTGTCTTTGCCTCATCTACCCAGAACCAGGTTGCAATTTGATTTTTTTTTTTTGACCTGTGAAGTTACAATTAAATCGAACATCTACCGGTGCAGAGCCTAAAAGGCCTTAAAGGTTGAAAATAGTAACAGCGAGAAGTTTCAGGAAGTTTTATACCTCCATAGTGGATTAGTCTACTGAATTATTTACTCTCTAAGAAGACAGTGTTCAGCAAAACTTGCTGAGGGACATTCACTTCAATTAATCATTTATAATCAAAACAGTTTGTCTTCAAGGGGAAGGAATTGATATTGTCGATATTCTTTGGCGCTCAGGCACTAATGGCTTGATGCTTTCTGGACAGAAGGAGCTCAGCGCTTCCCGGGAACGGCTCAGCATCATGTAGGATTGGACCCACCATCCCCCTGACAGCACAGGTTACTTCTTGATGAGTGAAATAATTTGGAAAGGTTTTCAACTTTATTTTTTTCTTCCCCACCTTGTTTCCTGAGTAGTCTTAAAATGGTTTTAGATAAATAGTTTTTGAAGTTGGTAGGGATGATGCTCACAAGGACAAACTTCCCAGGTCAGACTTCAGATGTAAATCAGTTTTGAAGGAGCTGTATGCTGGTCTGAGGCTTTGGACCCTTCCTCTCTACACGCTTTGTCAAACACACACGAGATTGATGTTATTTGTTAGGGTCCACCCAACCCGAAAGAGATACAGTCAGAACTAGAACACAGGCGACAAATTTCCTAGTCATGACCTGGAGATGCCCCAGCTCTACTTGCGTTTTCCTTCTTGGCGTTAACATCCCCTCAGGCATCCCAGGGTTTCTGTGTTTGGGGTTGACAAGGTTTGGGCACATGTTGAGGGACGTTCACGAGCACATCACGCACGCGGCTCCAGCTTGCACGTGGGGGTCAGGATTAGGCCTAGGGGAGAAATGGGGGCAAACACAGCCCGGGATGGTCAGGAAGGGCCGTGGGGACAGGTCGTGATGCACGAATGACAGTATCCAGGAGAGAAACACTGCAGAGATACACGCTCGGGGGCATCAGAGAGGGTGTGGAACTGCAGGATAGAGACACGAGCTTCGTGCGGAAAGAAAGTACGGCCTCGTACAGCTGTAATGCTCAATACTCCACCGCACCACTTCATTTACGTGAGTACCACCGAAATCTGAAAATAACTTTTACTAGTATGAGTCCACATCATACTATGTTTTCTCAAAACTCACGTATGGCTTTCATATAATTTATTTTTGTTGTAACTGATTTTTGTTATAATTTTACTTGAATTTTTATGTTGAAGTATTCTTTTACAAATTACAGCTTTTCATGTTTTAATCATTTTTATGCATGCATGTAAAACACGTACAAATAATATATATGTGTAATATGTATAAAAATCTCTCGATAAAATCTATATAATCTAAAGCATTAAGGGTTGATAAACTACCTTTAATTTACTACCTTAGCAGACGTGTACTTTGTGAGTGAAATTTAAAGTTCTGGACATGGTCAGCAACAGAGGGAATGAATACAACTGAGGTTCAGGAGGCAACTTGCAGCACTTACTGTTGGTTAATAATTTCTTTTTTGCAGAAGTCAAGAAGACAGCAGGGTCCCAGGGTCAATTTTGTCATCTTTGTAAAGATTCCTCCAAAATCTTTACCAAGGATTGAGTGTTTCTCTTGGGGAAAATGGAAATGAAAATATCTAGCCATCAGCTGACCTGAAAGGCGGTATTTTCCTCTGTTATTTTAAATTCAGTTGACTCTAATTTGAGTCAGATTTATGTAACGTTCACCTTTTTCTATCCTTCACGGGCGTTTTCTCTGCCTCCTCTTCAGGTATCTTCTGCCGCTGGGTTTCCATGTCCAGTCTCTTGGCAGCAGAGCCTTTTCCGCGCTCGATCCACCCAGGCGCATCGAGAGAGATCTCCAATAACAAGTCAGTGTTTGAGCTTCTTGCAAAAAAATATGCTTTCCCTATCAAAAGGCAACACTTATGCTGACAAATTAATTTAGTTAATAATAAATCAGTGCAGTTTCAGCAAAGTAATTCTACCAACCTAAGCAATTGTTTTAATTACACAAGCACACAGCTCACCGTAAGAATCGCGCTTTCCTTATCTGACAACATATATCTTTGTGCATGATCAAAAGATTTGTCTTTTACTTTTCCATTAAACTAGATCTATATGTCAATTAATGTATTTTAGCTTTTTTTTTTCTGCCTTTTCTATAGGTAAGAGCAGGAACTACGTCAAGTTAGAAAGTAAATAAAGCAGAGAATGCTTCCTCTTGCCCTGCGTGTACTTACATTATGTGTCGGAGATAAATATGTCCAGGACATTCACAACTGATTAATTCTGTCTTACAAGGTGACTAAAATAGCTTCTCCCCTAAAACGAGGTCACAGTCTAATAAAATAATTTACCATTTTTAGTTGTATGTTCAAATTACTTTTGTAAATCAACTCTAGGCCACTCAACTTGTCAGATCTTTATGAATGAAGATAAATGATGAAAAGAAAATCTGCAAAAAATGTCCTGACTGTTATCTGAAACATGATGACAATATTATTAGCAGAATTACTTAATGGAGAGACATCAATTAATGCAATCATCCTGGTTGTCCTACTGCTGCGAAGAGCAAAATAGAATGAAGCTATCTGCTTGGAGCTCTGGTTGACCAGTATGTCCATATGAGTATAAGACGGAACGAAGGATAGGGTATGGAGAAGGGAGAATGTCAGCAAAAAATTGGCTCAAGATAGTTTTTTCTTTAGATTTCCTTCAGCAACACAATTTTAAAACGGTAATTTTCATGATAGTGCTTGTTTTCTGAATCCCTGACTAAGGAACGCATCGCAGTTGGTTTAATGTTTGCCAGAGCGTATAAATTGATTGCGAAGCGATAAATTAAATGATGACTGCAGATGTGGACTTTTAGAAGAACAATAGTGGTCTCCAAAGATTATTACAATAATCAGTTCATTCTGCGTTGTTCTCGGAACTGGTTGCTCTTGTCATGACCAATACCATTACGCTTTTTCCACCATTGTGTGCAGCCCAATTCTACTGCCCATCACTCAGATCGGTAACCTGGCGTCATCTCTGATCTGCAGCTCCTCACATCCAGGATTTGTCTAGGTCCTGCCGATTCTTCCCGCGTAACAGCTCCCACATCCTTGTTCAAGCGATCTTGATTACCGGAGCACCCCGCCTTTATTCAGACCTGTTCTGATCAATGTCGCAACAAACATTTTGCCTCTCCATCACCTGAACCATGCCACAACTCTTATTTTAGCCCTCTGGAGAGCAGAGGAGGGGGACTAGGCGTGTATTTCCACGTCCGTTGGTGGCCAGCCCAAATGTATCAATTATTGAGGATATAAATATCAAAGGAGGAGGAAATGATTTAAACTGGAAGCTAATTCTGGCGTAAGATCAAATGGATGTAAATGAGTTATGAAAGACTGGAAATTAGATGGTTTCTAACTACACAAGGTGTAAAGTTCTGGAACAAGCCTTCAAGCACATTAGTGGGGGCAAAAATATTTTATGCTGGAGGTTATGATGTTTATCAAGGCAATTCAGTGAGGTCTCCCGGAGACAGAAAATTAAGCTTGTGATCTGCATCATTTGGCAGCAGATTCGGAGGCATCTTTATTTAAAGATTCAGTTATTTGTGCATCGTTTCAGGTCTATTAATCATAGGCTGCAGGGTTTGGTCTGGGCTCCTGCAGAAGCTGGACAGAATATTTTTCCATACTCATATCTTTGACTTGGGAAATGGGGAGAATGAGGAGAAGGAGGAGGAGGAGGAGGAGGGAAAGGAGTTGTCCTATGATTTATCAGAGAGCCATGACACCTAGAGAGAGAGAAGGTACGTGAGGGTGCACCACAGCTCCTCATGGAGTTACCATCCCTGGTATTGATATGGTTGGGGTGATTTATTTCCTGGCTCAAGGGGAAACCAATTGTTACATCCAAGGTCAGGAAGGGGCAGTTTGGAAATCATAGCATCGGTTTTTCTGTTGTCTGCTGAAGCATGGTCCACATCCAAGACTCATTCTGGGTGTTTTATTTCATAAGTTTCCTGCTGTGCAAAGAAATAACTTTTATTGATTCACCAATTGTTTCCATTGATCTTTCTTTCTGTTACAAGTTGCAACCATGCCTCTTTGTGGGGTTTAGTTGCGTTTTGGTTGAGGGTTTTTTTTTTTTCTTCTATGGTTTATAATTTCTTGCATATTATTGAGATAAATATTAGGGGAAAAGTTTTCACAGTGAGGGTTGTCAAACACTGGAATAGTGACCCAGAGGGGTTATGAAATCTCCATCCTTGAGCATGTTCGAAACTATTTTTCCTAAGCAACCTGATTTAACTTTCAAGCTGGCCCTGCTTGGAGCAGAGAATCCAATACCGGAGGTTTCTCAGAGGTCCTTCCAACTGAAAATATTCTGTAGAGCTACAGAATATGCAAACTGGTGGATGGAAATGTGTGACATGGACATCTGATAAACATCTATGAACTACCTGACGTTTGCTGGTAGATGTGAAGTCCAGAACTTGCAAATTCAATGGTCCCCTCATCCTCTATTCCTGTACACCTCTCATTCATTGATGAGATCTCACTTTCTCTACAGAATAGGTTGTTATGTCCACCATTGTACAGAGTATCCTCTCTGTTCGTTAAGTGCATGAGCAAAACTTTTCAAACGAGAGCAACGAGTATCAGATGGCAAATAACATGCTTACAAACATGTATTTGACCCAAGATTGTCAACAAGAAGAAAATTTTTGATGACTAGCAAATAAAGTTATACTATTTGAGTTCCACCGTTCTGTTTGATAAAATATTTGGACATAAAATTTAAACTAGTACCCCAATTTTTTGAAAACTTTGAGTTCTAGCTCTTAATATTTTATAAGTCTTGACCAGCCACTGGGGCTTGTCAGTGGGTTTCTACATGGTGAAAAGTGGTGCATGTGATCAAAACCAGAATACGTTTTCCTGGGTTATTAAAACTCAGATTTTTTTTTTTTTTTTTTTCCCTTAAGGCGCCTGGATGTGTTCCTCGGTTGCTGTGGCTGAAGTGTGGAAGTCAAGATGCACTCATCACTGAACAAGATTGACACTGACAAAGCAATGTAGGTGTGGTTTGAACTTCGTAACGGCTACACCATTTCAGATGAAGATTTTTCAGAAATCTAAAAGTTAGGATCCAAAAACCCCCAGAATTTCATCAGAGTTTATATCTGTAATATTTTGAAAATCTCAGCTGAAAATATTTTTTCTAAATCTGCCTTAAAGCAGAGCCTATGCAGTTCCTTAAATAAATAATTAAAGAGCAAAACTGTTCGTAGTTTTAGAACCATGATTTTAATTTAGATTCGTAAAATTGAGGACTTGGCAAAATTGCTTTTCTAGCTTTGTCTCTGATTGTCTTTAGCACATGTCATTTATGGGAATATTGAGCTTCCTAATGATGCATGTTATCTGCTTTACTGTCCTAGACTTTAATTCTGGGGCAGTGCTCATATTTTCAACCCATTCAGCAGAAAAAATTGTCTTACTGGAGAATCTTCTCAGCCAAGTGGCCTGAAGGTCACCTTGAATAACACTAAAAGAGCGCTCTCCTCCTCTTGTTAAGATCTTTCCTGAAACAATCATGGTCCCAGTTGTCCTTTTGTTGAAAAACAAGCTGAGAGAAGAATTCAATGAGACAACATTGCATGGACTTCTCCTTTTTATTGTCATTCTGAAGAGGAAAGAGCACTGGACTTTAAGAAAAAGGTCATAATGTCTTTTATTAATAGCTGCTATAAATTAGACTAGTGAAATTTGAAGAAATTTGTACTCACACTCTGGTGTCTGTGTTAGTTCTGAAGGCTTTGGGAGAAACACGGGTGAAGAAGCGCAAACACAGCTTTGCTATAGCTGGAAGTTGCTCTTGAAATGTTGTTTAAGGTCTGAAAGTAAGAGTGTCACCAAGAAATTATTGAGAATGACTACCTTAAATTTGCTTCTTTTTTTCTGAACTGTCAGGTTGGCAAAGCGCACTTCTCCACATCTAGATTCTTGCGTGATGGTCACCATCCAAAACCTTCTCTGACTCCCACCAGAAGCCATGGAGTGTGCCTTCGTAAGGTATTTTCGTGGAAAGAAGACACACCTCTCTACTCCTTCACTTGCCAAAGACAGTTTGGTCTATGTTTTGAAAATGTGAAGAACAAGTACCTAGTCAGGTGGAAGGGCTTCCTCCAGCCAGCTCGGATTCCTGATTTGTACCCTCACAGCTATTTCTGTGAAAATTATTTCCTTGCTGTCAACGACCATAAAGATGAATGAGGTCAGTTAGACCAGGACATAGTAAATAATACTGAAATGTCTTGTTGGTGACAGCAGTGTCGTGCTGATTCACTGATCTCTTTATGGTTCTTCACTTTGGGTGTCCCACTTGTGCTAAATGAGATGAGTTCAGGGGCTCTTGAGGGTATCAAGTGGAAATATGCTCTTGTAGAAAATGAGGGAGGTGTGAGGGATACAGAATCTGTTAAGGTGCAAATCACACCAGCACTGTTCATTGCTGAACATGTCTGGTACCAAAAGCTGTGATATCACCATTAGGAAACGACGTCTGGCTCTTCACGCAGATGTCATGCCCGTGCTGTTGTGCAACGTGACAGTGGAATAGCAAATCCATCAAGGACATTGCAGGACACAGCAATATGGGATGAGATCAAACATTAGTATATGGGGTGACAGCCAATCTTGTGTGCAACGATATTTTTCTTAATGTATACAAAAAAAAAAATGTGTGCTTGGGAGAAAGAATAAAATATTTTTCAACATTCTTTTTTAGTAAAGAGCTAGAGGCAGATGAACCAGGTGCTGTCTTGCAATACTGTTCCCTGCAGCTGAAAGGATACAAGATCATAGAATGGTAGAATGGTTAGAGTTGGAAGGGACCTTCAAAGGTCATCTCGTCAACCCCCCTGCAAGGAGCAGGGACATCTCCAACTGGATCAGGTTGCTCAGAGCCTCATCCAACCTGGCCTTGAACGTTTCCAGGGATGGAAACAGAATTTCCCTGTATGGGTTCCATGCGTACATTTTCCACTGTTGTGTCTGTGCTCAAGAAGGGTAGAGAGGAAGCACAGATGACAGACTATCCTTTCGCAACCAGGCAATGGTCACGAGTAACGTAGACACATCAAAAACCTCTCTTGAATACACCTGGGATACCATGGAGATAAGTTTAAGGAGGTAGAACTTCTGGTGTCTCGGTTCAGCAAGAATTGTGTACAACTTCTTAGCCAAATCACAATTTCTGGAAACCGTGTAGGGACAGAATTTGCCGTGGATCTTCAAGCTTTTCCTCAATTTTTGTATTAAGATTAGGCCTTTTATTATTTTTCTATCATCATTTTGTTTCTTAGAGAAAAACGAGCAGATGGAAGTGGATGCAAACTGAAAAATAAAGGACTGTAAGTGAGAAGGCAGTCTCTAACTCAACAGAAATTTTTCACGCACGGCTAATTGCGTGCACAGTGATGCCCAGAGCAATCGATATTTAAGAACTGCGTTGCCAGGACAATCAGACCACTGGATTCTTTTGCCGTGTGAACACAAAGATGGCTGAAGCAAATCGTCTGCGTTCGTGAAATCTACACACGTAAATTAAGGACGTGTAGGAAAAGGGGACACGTTCGTTAGCATAACGAGTGTATGCAAACACAGAAACCACAAGTACGTATGTACAGACCCAATAGATGTAACGTGACTGAACTATATACAGCCGGCATCAGTTACGGGGACAATTCTCAGGCTCAACTGGCAAATTCTGTCCTCAAGCCTCCCAGCTCCCTTGGAGGCGGAGCCTAAGAAAGTGGTGAACTTCATATAGAAGAGGGAGATTGAGTTGAAGACCACTTAAGCAAGTTGTGTACATAGAGTCCATCAGACCAGATGGGATGCACTTGAAGGTGCCAAAGGATCTGGTTAATATGGCTGTTGTGACTTTGTCCATCGTTTTGGAAACCACGTGGTGGATGGGATGCATTCCTGGTTGGAAAAAGGGAAAAATCAAACCCATCTTCAAGAAGGGCAAGAAGAGGATCTGGGGAGGTTCAGGTCTTGCCAGCTTGTCCTCGGTCCTCGGGAAGGCTGTGGAGAAAATTCTCCCCAGCACCTTTCAAAGCACATGAAGGACAGGAAGGGGATTGGAGGAGATTGTTTCTGGCTGCTTTCTCTGAGTTGACTGCCTCCGTGGAGAAGGGAAGAGCTGCTTACTACGCACACCTTGACTTCAGCAAAGCGGTGAGCGCCGTTTGCCATAGTGTCCTCGTAGCCGAACTGGTGAGATACGGACAGAGATATTTATGGACGGTGGATTAACTGGATTAGGTAATCAATCCTGAGTTGATTTACCTTAGCTCTACTGTGTGTTCCTGCGTACCTTTGTGCCCTCGTTTATATTAGCAAATACCAGCTGTCGGCAGCCTGTGCTGGGATGCAAATTCTGAGTGCGAAGGGGAAATTCCGTTTTTCAAATTGAGCAAACATTAACTTCTCTGTTTCTGTCTCAGTGATGGCTTTGCACTAGGCCGTGCGTAGAGATTCATATCTCGTTCTGACTTTGTCCAAGTCAATTTGGAGTCTTTAGACCTGACTGGCATGCCGAGCAATCCCCCGCTGCCCCTCTGCAGCGATGCCTCGCAAAAGAATTCCCCGACGTGAGGCTACTGCCATTTTCTTGACCTATTTTTGTTAAGCCTTCCTCAATACGTCACCAGAGAAGGTCATGGCTTGTGTTGTCGTAGGACATATTGTATATATTCAAAAGAAGGCTGGGATCACAGAAAAACACCGGAGATTAGAGTCTTTTATGGCTCCTGAATAAAGAGTAAGCGGTGTGCAGAAGGTTAGTGCCTCTGCAGTCATGGGACTGTAGCAGAATGCAGAATGGCTGGTTTTAAATATTACTGCTGGAATGGAACCAAGTCAGATGTTTGACTTTCATAAAGAAAAAAAAACCCAACATAGCCTGGTTTAAAGGCTTTCAATATTTAATTTATGTCCCCCCCGCCTTTTCTCGTACCGCTTGCTAGTTTCAGTTCTTACCTTTTTATTGAAAATATTTTTTATTCAGTTGTGTTTTCTTGTTGTTTTTTTTTCTTTCTCTGGGACAAATTCTCCCTGTCTTATATCACTGCAACTTCAGATTAAGTCAGGAAGATTTGTTCTGGATTTACACTAATTTACCAGTAAATGTTAGCCTAAGGGAGACACCAGATTCAGATGGGTGTTGTTGCATGCTTTCCTCCACTCAGTCAGCCGTGGTGATCTTCATTTCTCACCTGGGAATGCAGCAGATTTTAGATATGAAGATGCCTTGTGCAGTTACCACACATCTAGGCTGGAAGCACAAAGTGGGCTCGGCAGCTCTTCCTACAAAAGTAGCTGGGCAAAGCCATCGCCATAGAGGTAACCAAGGAGGACGTGTCCCTGCGGACAGTATGAACGGTGATGCCGTTCCATCTGCCCTTGGACAAAATGCTAGCTCTTCAATCTGTGCAGTTTATTCTCCGCAACATGTAAATTGACTTTGATCTCAGGATATTTATAAAACGCTTTTCCCTTGCGTGCTGTCCTAATGTGCCACTACTTTTCCATTCTTGGCTGCTCTTGGGTTTTGTGACCAATTCAGCTGTTTTAAGTGTTCTCTTCTTGTCAGTCTTCTCATCTTGACAATCTGTAAGAGAATCTGAGTCTTCACCTTTTTTCTTATTGCATGAGATACCTCTGAAGATAAACTAACAAATCAGTACAGGTAGCAAAATATTCTTTGAGATGAACACAATGTTCCGTAGCCTCAAGGCAAGGAATGTGTTTTCAATGCCGAAAGAAATAAAGACTACTTATAGAAAGCAATTCGTGCAAATACAAAGGCCGTAAAGAAAATCGTGGTAGCAAGGAAGAATGTGTTCTGCAAAGGTGAGCAACAAAACATACAGACTAAATTCAGGGGTATAATGAGATGACAGACAAGAGCTGGCAATGTGGTGCGTGTCTTTAGGTACAGTGAGCAATGAACTGTTATGCTGGAAAAATACGGAAAAAAAAAACATCTGAAAGAAGTAGATGAACATGTCAGTGTTTTCCTGTGCGAGGTGACTGGAGCGAAGTATCTGAGCTGACAGAGAGAGGAGCGTTGGGCAAACTTACCAGCACCTTCTCCCATTGCCATATTTACTCTCAGCCCTCCTCACCAGTTGTTATCCAGTTGTTGGATCAGACTGGTGTTCGTATCAGGCTGGTTTCGCACAAAATGGACGGAACAACACTTTTGGGTGGTGGTGGTGCAGTCCACTGCCAAAGGGACCAATCCGTGTCACTTCAGCAGGAGTTTGGGGTATGAGCAATGCCAACGCCGGGGATTTTACTCAAGGAGAAGATCGTGATGTTTAGAAACCAATATACTCAAGTGGCACGCATCAAGAATGTATTGCTAAAAAGCAAAGTTTTGTATGCCTGGAATTAGTGACTTATTTTTATATAATCACTGCCTGTATGGTGAATGGATTCATTCAGCTTCTCCTCAATCAAAACCGGTTTCACTCTTTCTTGGAGAGAGCTCTCCGCGGGCGAGGTGAGCACACGGGCATCCCGCCTTGGCATTCAGGTGCTGACCATGCTCCTGAGCCGTTTGCCGTAGGTTTACCGAGGGAAACGTCTCTTCATGCCACTGCAATGGAAAAGACACTTGGTAACGGGGAATGTGGAAAAAAAAAAAAAAGTAAGTTATTTGATTTAGAAAAGTTTAGATATTTTTATTGTTGTTATATTATCCTAACTGACCCTTCCATCCCGAATTATTAATCTCAAATCTATTTTTATAGCTCTTACTCAAGAAAAAGCGTTTAATTTGAAACTCTCTAGCAATAGAGTGAGGAATTCATTGCTGTGCTCTATCTTTGTGCCTAATCAACTCCTTTCAACACAGAGTCTTATTAGCAAATCCCTTGAGGAGCAGCTCTTTTTTTTTGTGTTGGGAAGCAAAATAAAGTTCTTCTGCATCCAATAATGACGGATTACTTACACGCCACGTTTTATGAGGTGCATTATCTCTAATGTGTGTTATTTCAAAAAGCCTGGAATATTCATTTATTTTGGTAGTGAAAAATGAGTTCTGGCAAGTGACAAAGGTTTGTGATTACTCTGTTGATTGGACTCTATTCCAAATTCTCTGAGCACAGAAGAAAAAAAAAATTGTCTAGTTTGATGAGGAAATAAAAAGATCATAACCTGACGAACACCTAAATGAACTAAAATGAACCTGTCTGAACTAAACCAGCTCAAAATTGATGTATTATAGACAAGAGGCCACCTAGAATGGACGATGTTTTGGTTTTGCTCTTTGCTCAAATATGAGATTCAGCAGCTAAATGGGCCAAAATTTTTTTTTTTTGTTACATCCATATAATTTCTGGCTAATATTTGATCTGTTCTTAAAGCTGCTTCTACTGCTGGACAATCTACCATTTCCCTAGGAAATCTCTCAGAGTGCTTAACAGGTACGTCCACGTCATCTCATGCTCCATCCATTTTGCAGACCTCTGAAAATTTGGAGGAAAGGGAATTCTCTTGTTTTCAGCCAAGAAGCAACCATAGAACTTTCTCAGCCCATCACCCAACCAGGGTTGATGGAGACGCAATCAACTAACTGCGGGTGGAGGGGCAATCCATGGAATTTGCATGTCACCCCTTAGAACAAATGGAAAATCCCAGTATACAATCCACTCTCCTACCTCACCCTACCCCACATTTATCAGAGAGCTATGAGCTACCTGGTCTGCTTTGGACTTTTTATTGAAGTAATGCAACCACTTTTGTCAAGAAATACACCACTTAACCTGATTCTAAGAAAAAAATGGGCAAGGATTCTTAATAATTGATAAAATTACATTCCTTTAAAAAATGCCTCCAACTTCATTTCGCTGAAGTTGGCGTTCCCAGTCACTTAACTACCTCCAGAATGAGAATTGCTGAGCTTGTTGGATAACAAATGCTAAAAGTTTGATGAAAAACTAAGCAGGGTCTTTGCAAAAGCTGAGGTTTTATCCATCCAATTAGAGTGAGATAGCAGAAGCTAAGTCCACCTAATGAAAGCCACGGCTTCAGATTCTGGTGTGTTTAGCAACTCAACTGCCAATGATTTATGCTAAATTCAGGAGCCAAAACCCCTTTATGCTCCTGACCACAGCGCGTGACTAGACCAAAGTCTGTATTCCTTGCACACACACAGGTAAAATTCTTGGTATTAACTAAAATTTTATAGATTAATACAATGTTTGATGGGCATATAGCAGATGAACATTTTTTTCCACCTCATCTCTTCAGGCAATCCATCCATGAACTACGATTTGAGAGCTGAAAGATGTGTTCAGCTGTCAGCTTTTAGCACGGCTCGCTGCCGACGTTGCTCCAACTCTCAATTATCCCTTAATCTAGAAGACCCACAAAGCAAGTGGATATGACCTTTGAAGATAATCCTTTTACAGAGGCTTGTGAGGATGGAATATGGACTTGAGTTCCTTGACCTGATTTCATCAGCAAATGCTGATTCATGGAAATGAAAACATTTTGCAGAAAATACAGCAATTTTGGTGGAACTTTCACTAATACGCAGGCAGGAGCCTGTGGGAACAGGCTGGTTGGAGGTTATCCACTCTCTCTTACTCCAAGACTTCCCTACCAATGGCTCACAGGCAAATCCTTCCTCCTGGTTGCGATGGCATCAGTTCTCTCCACTTACCATGCAACGTGACTGCACGTTGAAATAAGGTGCAGCTTTAGGTACCTGAGCTTAGGTGTTGTGAACTCAGACCAAACGAGCTTCAATGAGAGCTGCCCCTTGGGAGACCTCTTTAACGACAATTTTGCTAACGGCTTCCTTGGTATAGGCGCCGCCTGATTATTTTAACACTTTCTATGTAGAGTCTCATCAAAATTCGTGTGATAAATGACTTGTAACTTGGGTGACCTTTCATACTGACGTATTACCGATGACTTTATTAACGATACTTTGTAAGCAATGAGAGATTTACTGTATCAAGCTGTCTGTAGAATTCAACGTGATGCTCTTCAGTCCAAGTCAATGGCAAGACTGGACCCAAATTATACCCACGTGCATATATAATGTACAACAAATCCTTAATTTATTTAGGTGCCTTCAAGGAAGCTGAACCCTGCGATGATTAAAGTGCAATAAAGCAGCAATTACTGTGCGTGCCGCTCCTTGGAGAGGGGAAAAAGGTCTTGGCTGTGAGAACCGTTTAAAAGCAAAATAGATCAGTCGCTAAGTAGTTGTCAAGATCTGAGCCTGGAAATCAAACCCCGTTAAGTGCGAAGTAAGAGAAATAAAGCCCTTGCCGCTTTGTCACTGAAAATGGGGATGGAATGAAAATCTGTGTCCTGGCCCGACTGGGCTGGCACTGCATACACCACGGGTGAATCCCTGGCTGGAGGCCTCTGAGGGATGCACGTGGCCGCCCAGCTTGTGGTCTCCAGGCAGGCACCCCAAATTCCTTTGTGTGACTCTCCCTGACTTTTCTGTGCATTTAATGAGCTGCCCATGCAGCGCTTTCCTCCTGCTCCCCCTCTCCTCTCTGAGAGGCTATCAAGGTTGTGAAAGAGCAGAACATGAATAGTCAGCTCATCAAACCGGCGAGCGCTGAAAAGGTCAGAGCCGTTGCGGGAAGAGCGTTGACTTTCACGAGCTGTCACGAAAGGGAGCTGCGGCGTTTGGACGCTGTGCCGAGAACTCAGCCCAAATTTGAAAGGGAAATACGAATTGCCTGTGCTCTGGATGCTGAACTAGCAGGAGCAGCAGGGAGAACCTCACGGATCACACCTTCACAGCTCTTTATCCCATCTTTTGGAAGCCCGGGGTCCAGGTCCCTTCTTACGGACACATTGCTGCACACCAGTAGACTTCCAGTAACTTACTGGGGCGATCCCAGCTGGCACCAATATTTATTTTTTAATAAAAGACTAGATGATTGACTTATTTGCCTAACTGAGGTCGTAACTTACATTGGAAGGCTCTACCAGCATGCAGCTAATCCCACCTAACGCAGTTTAGCCTAAACTGGGCTGGAGTGAAACAACATCATCTGAGCAGCTTTGGAATTAGGCCACTCATCACGTCATGCATCCTGTTTCAAAGTGAGGGAAAATTACTGGGTAAAACGAATGGGCTGCACATCTGTGTTTCTCTTAATCAATATTTCTTAACAATACAGCCAAATCAGTGTCCATGACTGATATTCAGAAATATTTAAGCACTATATAAAAGAAAAAAAATTCAAAAAGATATATTTAAAAAAACACCTCACTTTGTTGACATCTCCAAACTGAAAAATGCAGACCACTTCTGTAGGTTTTCCTTTGAAAACAAAGAAGCTTCTGAATTCCATTGAAATCAGGCCTACGTAAATTCTGGTTTCTCCTCATTCTTTTAATTCTGGCTTAGATCGTTGAAGACAACTTGACCCCGGGGCCGTGTCAGACAGAAGATGTGCGGAAATGGCAGCAATGCCCTGCATTTTGTGTAACCTGGTCTTCTTCGTGCATCCCATTGCAATTGTTTTGTGGGCTCCCTCTTCTTGGAGCCATCTCCTTTGGACCAGAAGGACAGGAACCCATTCGCCCCGGCACCAGCATCCCTCTTGAGATGCCTGCTGGGTGGTCCTCAGGTACATCTTCCCATCTCATGAGCTGGGAACATCACCGTCCTTACGTGTTCGCTGATCCCAGAAGGAGATGCTTCCCGGTTTTGCACTTCTTGGCCTCATCTTTTTAAAAATGTTGAAGGTTTCTTCAGTTCCAATGGCTTGTAGCACCGCAGGGATGCACCACCCTGGCTGCGTGATGCTTCCAGCTTGGCGCAGTGATTTTTCTGCTCCTATCCAGCTGCGTGCTGCAGGGGAAAGGGAGAGAAGCGTCGTCCGTGTCGCAGAACAGAAAAATTCTGCAGCGTTAAAACTTGTTTTGCTGTACCTGTGAGTCGGAAAATTTTCAACATTGTAAGGTACTGTGCTCAATTATTAAAAAAACATCTTTCTGAGCCAGGATTAGAGATAACCACAGCAGAACACATTTTGTACCGTGAGATACTCCGGTCCCCAGGCTAGTTTCCTTTACGCTGCTGTAACACAGTACTGGCGCTAGTGAAATCAGTGTATCAGCTCCAGGCCAAAGTAGCGAGGCAGAGGAAAGGTAATGCATTATTCCATGATAAATAGCCAATTAGGAGTAAGCAATAACCCTGACACCCTGTAAATTCTGAGTCTTGCTTTAGATTCATCGCACTTCTAGCAGGATCCCTCCCTGTGTCATCCCAGATCGTTATCGTCTCTGTCCCCACGATAAAATCCTGTAAATCTGAGTGTAAAATGCTTTGATTTCCTATTTATTTTTTTTCCCTGACTATTATTTTGTGCATCCAGGGACAAAACAGATGCTTTTCCTTTGCGTTCTTCTAATTTTATCAGACAAGCAATTATTTTCAAGGGCGCGAGAGATGCCCTCCTGTAGATGGCATTGCCTCCTTCGTGCCTTCAGCAGGAGGTGTGGAGGAAGGAATGACAAACTTGCTAAACCCTCCTCCTCCTCGATAACTCCTGCTTGTAAATGCGGGAGCTGGGTAGGATAAACTGCAAGACGTGCTGTAGGTGCCGGCGTTAAATTTAAATAAATGGGCTGGGGCATGGCTGCTATGGCTGGGTGCACGGAAAGGTGATTTGTTTTGGAGGAAACACCACCATGGGTAGTTTATCTCAAGTAACTTGTTAAGGCTCCTCTGCTGCAGGCTACAGCTCAGGTATGTTGGTTAAATGGGTCTGGAGATCCCAAATCCTGGATTTTTCCAGCCGGGTTCTTCCCAGGCTCTGACTGTGCCGCTCTGGTCTTGGCTGTAGACCAGGAGCACATTCATGAGGAGGGCTGGGAGCAAGTAGGGAAACTCCGTCCTTGCTTTCTGGCAAAAGATGTGTCTGTCTTCTGTAAGAGCACATGAATTTTTGTTAAATTGATGCCTTTGAAAGAAGAAAACACTCTGCTGAAAGGCTGTGGGCTTCTGGAGCTGGTTATTGCTCTTCTTGATGGCTCCCATAGCTTTCTCCTTGTGCTGCTGTAATAGGTACCTTGCTGCAGGTGATAAAGCTCTCCAGTTTAAAAAAAAAAAATAAAAATTATATCATAGATTCATAGAATGGTTTGGGTTGGGAGGGCCCTTAAAGACCATCCAGTTCCAGCTCGCCTGCCACGTTCTTTACGGCATTAGCGTAGAGAAAATAGCAGGGCTTGCTCTTGATTTGCATATTCTAAAAAGGTGGAAGAATTTTGGTGGTGTTTTTCTTTAATGCCTCTTTTTCAGCCTTATTAAAAACCCCGTTTTAAATAAAGCCTGCTTGCTATTTTCACCAAGCTGGTGCGATCACAAAAACGTCTGTCCCAGGTTACCCCGTCTCCCACTTTTTCGAAGCGGGAGGTTTTTATCCGACAGCGTGTGAAATAACGCTGAGGGATGGAGTGGCTCATCACAGCCACGCTCTTTTAGCTCCCACTAAAATTTTCCTCCATCAACAGCTTTTTGACTCAGCTGTGACTTGAATTTCAAACAGCCCAGTGACCATTTGCTTTGCTGAGCTGGTTTTATTCACGCCGCAGGATAAGGGGTAGGACCTTTACAGGAGTTTTTGCCGTCAATTTTGTGTGAGCAGGGTTGGTGGAGGGGCAAGGAATTCCGAAATCTCCCATCTGCTGTTCAGACTCCCCAGGTTCAGGTGCATCACGCACAGGCAGCGAGTTCAGACCATTAAAGCTTTTGGTTTCCGTCCTTTATAGAATGTGACATCATCCTAAATGGATTGCGTTTTGTTGTAATGGAAGGATGCCTGCAGAGATGCTTGGACCTCTGTCTTTCGGTATCATTTATTTGGAAAATGAAAAATAAACACTAATACCCTTCTGACTCTTTTTTTTTTTTTAAAAAAAAAACAACAACACCAAACCACAAAAAAACCCACCAAATCCAACCCAAAACAAAAGATACCCACCAAAACCCAACGGAAACTACAATGCTGATATTCCGCCAACATGGCTTAGGAGTAGAAGTTCTTACAGAAAAAAAAAAAATCTACTGATTTGATTAGGATGAGAGGAAATGGCCTTAGGATGAGAGGGAATGGCCTCAAGCTGTGGCAGGGGAGGTTTAGGTTGGATATTTGGAAAAATTTCCTTACTGAAAGAGCGGTCAGGCACTGGAACAGGCTGCCGAGGGCAGTGGTGGGGTCACCATCCTGGAGGTGCTCACAGAACGTGCAGACGTGGCACTGCAGGAGATGGTTTAGTAGGCATGACGGTTCTGGGTTGATGGTTGGACTTGATGATCTTGCAGGTCTCTTCCAACCTTAATGATTCTATGATTCTATGATTTGGCTAATGGGCAAAAATTCCTTGTGTACTTGTCTTGTGCTGTAGCAATTCCAAGCAGCTCCACCTTTCCCGGGCCTTTTGTCACCGTGAGGAGCTCTTGGAGGACAGCCATCACCACACAGCCCCTCGTCTGGAGCACCAGTTGGGCCCTTGGCATCCATCCCTGATATCCTTCTCTTTCTTTTGCCGGTGTGACAAGATGACTAGCCAGTGGCAGGGTTTTTTTTCCTCAGGAGAAGGCTTGATCACTCTGACTGTTCCCACAAATCTTTTCCCAGTAGCGTTATGATCCCGGTAACGTGGGCAGATGGGTTCCTTCCTGCGACATCCTTCCAACACAAAGCATTTTGTGATTTAGCGGCGTGAAAAGTGAAAACGCTCGAGCCGAATTATTATAGTTGCGCTTGGAGTATTTTCTTATTAAAAATTACTGCCTCTCTGGAATGTCGTTTGGAGTGGGGAGGGAAGGAAAGGACATGGCTTCAGCTGTAACCAAGGGGATGGAAGGTTCCATGTGAAGAAAGTTTGAATATAAATGACATGTATACGTTGTGTGAGTTAGCATTCTAGCTCCCCACCACGTGCGAACGTAGCGGTATCACAGATTTAAATACCCAAGGTAATAGATAACGATTTTTATATACCCCGTGGATCTAATTCTAGAGATTCCTATTCCGTGGGAGCCAGGGAGATGTGATTTGTAGAGAAAGCTTACAAAGTCAAATTGATATTGCTATGCTAATTAATTTTAATTGAGCCCAAATAAATCTTTCCTTTCTTTTTCAAATAAAAAGAGATTTTATGTTTCTCTTCCCACAATACCTCCTGCAGAATCTCGATGGAAATATTCCTTTGTATGCAATTTTGTCCTACATGTACAAGAGGATTTATGAAAGGAAGAAAGTCCCTCAAATTATCATGCCGAGCAAGCTTTTCTTCACCCTTTCCTGGGCGCAGTCCTGTTCTCCCAGGAGCTGCAATAATTCTGATGCTGAAGTGGCAGCTCACATTTTGGAAGCGACGTGTCTTCTCCTGCTGCCAAATTAGCGTTTTCTCCCATTACCGCCTCACCTCAAGAAGAATGTTTATAACCGGCTCTTCCAGGTCTCCTCGTCCAACAGCGATGCAGAGTCGTGCAACAGCTGGTGCCTGATGATGATCCATGTGTCTGGGAAGATGACTGCCACACAAGTATCCTCATCAGTGTTTTTAAAGAACTCCTTTTGGTCTTGCATGTGGTTGAACTCAAACTGGATGCTCTATCATGCACTTTGCTCGTGACAACCCACGCAACGCTACAGGCTTGGGGAAGAGCAGCTGGAAAACTGCCTGGCGGAAAGGGACCTCGGGGTGTTGGTAGAACATGAGCCAGCAGTGTGCCCAGGTGGCCAAGAAGGCCAACAGCATTCTGGCTTGCATCAGGACCAGTGTGGCCAGCAGGAGCAGGGAAGTGATGGTGCCCCTGTACTCGGCACTGGTGAGGCCGCACCTCGAATGCTTGGTGCAGTTTTGGGCCCCTCAGTACAAGAAGGACGTTGAGGTGCTGGAGCACGTCCAGAGAAGGGCAACGAAGCTGGTGAGGGGTCTGGAGCACCAGTCTGCTGAGGAGCGGCTGAGGGAACTGGGGTTGTTCAGTCTGGAGAAAAGGAGTCTGAGGGGAGACCTCATTGCTCTCTACCACTGCCTGAAAGGAGGGTGTGGGGAGGTGGGTCTTGGTCTCTTCTCCCAAACAACTTGTGATAGGACGAGAGGACATGGCCTCAAGTTGCAGCAGGGGAGGTTAGGTTGGATATGAGGAAACACTTCTGAACTGGAAGAGTGGCCAGGCACTGGAACAGGCTGCCCAGGGCAGTGGTGGGGTAGCCATCCCTGGAGGTGTTTGGAGAACGTGTAGATGTGGCACTGCAGGACATGGTTTAGTAGGTGTGGTGGTGTTGGGTTGATGGTTGGACTTGATGATCTTGGAGGTCTCTTCCAACCTTAAGATTCTATGATTCTATGATCATGGAGGCGAAGCAGGATGTGTGTTTTTCCCATCTGGATGAAGTTGCCATCACCTGGACGGGCAATTGCCACACCAGTGCCACCACAAAGGTTGTGGTCCAGTCTCTTTTTATTCCTGCTTTGCGTAATGTTATTAATTGGGTCAAATTGGGGCCAATTGAAAACAGTGGGTTACTGCTGCTGAGTTTTGACCCAAGAAAAGTGATTATTGGTGTTCCCGACCCGTTTTGTAGTCCAGGTCATCCTGTGATGGTGCCAATATTTGAGCTCCTGAATAATTAGCCCTCTGCTAGTTGCTGCCCTCTCCTGATGACTGTCTTCATCTGAGACGCTCATTCAGCCGCCAGATTTCTCAAGCGGAGCCGTCCTGGCCGTAGGTATTTCCGGAGAGCTGGGATTGCGCCCAGCGCCTGGCAGCATGGGAAAGAAATGAGTTTCCCTGTAGAGCTGGACTGGAAAAGGCCAGCAGGCTTTAAAGTCATTTTAGAAGTGTTATTCAGTGAAGAGAAACATTGAAAAATTACAAAACTGCCGTGATTTGGGTTAGCAAATGAACATCTGCGCTCAGGAGGGTTGATATGCAGAAATAAGCGCTTTAGCTGTTTTATTTCAGGATGGTTCACAGAGATGCTTATCGCAGCCTGGAACTGCTACAAACCACTGCAATCTCAATAATAGCCACTGGTAGGGCCTGGGGAATTGGTCTGTTTACGGACAAACAAGCTCCTTTGAGATGGAAAATGGAGAGAGAAGCAATTCGTCGTTTAGCCGGAAAAAGCAAAGCAGATTTTGTTGGAAGAACTGTAAAACAGGGATGTTTTGATCTAGGAAAAAAAGCATTAAGGTAAGGCAAGAGCCCAAGCCGAGGACCAGCTCAGCTTGGTGCTCCAAGCTCTGAAGTCCACTTCTGGTGCCCCCGCACCTCTTGCACTCCCCGTGCCATCCTGCTGGGCTCCAGTGCATCCCTGGAATCCCCAAATCTCTGGAATCCTGGAGATCTGACGCTGTTCGGTGAGGATTTGGGACCTCTAACATCAGACAGCCCTTGTTCTCCTGAGGTGGGAGGAATGGCATCTTCACTCCCCAGGGATACAGGGCACAAGCGATGCCTTTGATCTGTTATTATGTCTGTGCAGGATACAGAAAAAAAAAAAGAGGAGAAAAAAGCAATTTGATACACTTGCCCAGCCTTTGAAATTAAAAAAAAAACCCAAAACCATTGCATTCTGGATTTATTCAAACAAACCAAAACATCTGAAATAAATGTAAGGTTCCCAAATTCACTTTGCATGATTGATGCTTTTGAATATTTACGTGTAACTTTCCAAGAAATGAGGATCTTTGGTTTCCTGTTAGATAGCTGTTGCTCAATGAAAGATTCTGAAATTGGATGTCACAGGTCACGGAATTGTATTTATACACCCATTTCATGCTTCAGAAAACCGGCTTCTTAAAATGTAGTACTTGATTACAGAAAAGTGCTGCCTATCACGGTAAATAAATAAAATGGCCGCCGTCCCTTCTCCTAGCAGAGGGAGGACGCGGTGGCTGAGGTGAGCTACCAGAAGTAGCTAATTGAACTGTGATTGAGATGCTGAGCTAGCAAAAAGCTTTCTTAGTTGCTTTTTTTTTTAAATTAATTACAAAGATGTAGGCTGGTGGTCACCTTTCTCAGTGCTTGAGGCACAGAGGTGATTATAGATCGGTGTAATATTTACTACTTCTTCATTTAATCATAGAATCATGGAACGGTTTGGGTTGAAAGGGACCTTCCAAGGTCATCCAGTCCAACCCCCCTGCAAGGAGCAGGGACACCTCCAGCCAGATCAGGTTGCTCAGAGCCCCGGCCAACCTGGCCTGAAATGTTTCCAGGGATGGGGCATCCACCACCTCTCTGGGCAACCTGGGCCAATGTTCTACCACCCTCAGCGTAAAAAATGTCTTCCTTAACTACCCTCTTCCAGTTTAAAGCCCTTACCCCTCATCCTATCCTCTGGACTCACCCCAGCTGGTCCACATCCTTCTGATTCGCCATGTACTCATCAGCATAAGGATGAGGAAAAACAATGTGTGAAGAACATGGCTCATCTGCTTTTCAGGAGAAGTTAGACTCAGAAAGACGTTCCTGCATTGTACAGAATCACTACTGTGATCAGTATTGCGTGGTCTCGCCTTTCAGCCCTGTTCTAGAGGCCCAATAACTCAGAAAATAAGTTGCTTTTTAAATTTTTTTTTTTTTTTTCTCTGACAGCAGTTTGGAATTTTCTTTCAGAGGGATCTCATCAGTAAATGAAGTTTTCCTGGCCAGCGTGTCCCTGCGCTCTGTTGTGCTGGAGGTTTTGCTGGTTGGATTTTTGATATGAGAAGTTTCTTTTAATGTTCTTTTCTCTTCTGAAAATGTTAAAGGCTCCAAATAAAAATGATGCCACGCAGTGTCGGAACAGGAAAAAAAAATGGCTTCCATATCAACTTGGATTATACATGCAATCATGTCATCCAATCTCTGTCTAACCATGTAACTTCACCACCACATCGTCTTTCCTACAAAAGGTGATCCACCATCTCGGTGTAATTTATTTCCCTCTCTTACACTGGTGAGTTAAAAATCAGTTAAAATTTAAAAAGGCAAAAACCGGGAAGGGATATACCAAGAGCATTCACAATCCAAAATTAAGTGCTGTGGTATCTAATACTTTGCAAGAATCTCGCCTAAAATTTTAGGATCTTGAACTTATGGAAATTCCTCTCCATTTATGTAACAGGAATGGTTTGGCTAATTTTTCCCTGACAGTGATCACTTATACCAAGTCCTAGGCAGAGAGCAGAAATCCTGCAGAAATCCCGCAGAAATCTCGCAGAAATCCATTTTATCACTGTTTTGTGTGGTCTGGTCCCCTGGTAGTTTCGTTTTCTGAGAGTTCTCAAAGCACCTGGCAGAGGGACTTAGTCCTTGACTTGAGTTAAGAGTTTAGGTCACGGAATTGCGTATCTGTCCTTGGTTTTTCTTTGGGCTGCTCAAGAAGTGTTGAAGTCCACAAGCATCTCCCTTCCAAACTATTAAAAAAAAAGTTGTTATATGAGATGGAGATGTTTGCTGTCCTTGAGACATGTGGATATCAACTCTATTGGTGGGAAGTACTTGAATAATCAAAGTTTTTATTGTTCTGGCTAGGATGGAGTTAATTTTCACCAGAGCTGGAGGCCCCTGTGGTTGGGACACAGCTGGGATAGGTTACTCGTTAGCCAACAGCTGGGACAGTTTCCCCAATTAGCCCCAGGGCTGGTCCATCCCATGGGCCATCATGGTCAGGGTATAAAGTGGGGGTGGTGGTGAGGGGTGGGTTTGGCTGCTGAGGAGGGAGCTGGGCACCAGGATCCACCCTGAGCTGTTATGCTGTGAGTTATGGGCTTAAGTGTTTTCTGTTGTTGGTTTTTTTTCATCTCTGTTTTTATCCCAACAGTTTTTTGCCTTTATTTTTTCCCTAATTCTCCTCTTTCCTCCTCCACCACTGGGAGGGTGGTGAGGGGGGAGTGAGCAAGCGACTGTGTGGTATTTTAGCTGCTGAGTGGAGCAAAACCATGATACTGAGGTGCTCTTCTAAGGATTTGTCTTACCTTCTTTTAATTGCTTTACAGTGCTAAAATAAAACAAAGGAAAACTGGTATTAAAAAAAAAAAGAAAAAATGTTGTAGGGGAAGTTTGGAGGGTGAAGAAAAGGGAGAAGGTAAGGAAGAAATCTCTCCATCCCTGAAGAGGAAAAGTTTGGGGTTTTTTTCCTGCGAGAAAGCATTATTTATTTTTCTTGGATATTTTTTCTCAAAAGACTTCAGTTGGGAGAATGACAATATCTGAACCGGATTAATTAAGTGAAGATGCCTGATACTAAATTTCTTAATGAATTTCTAAATTCAGCGATATCTGTGCGGACGTCAAAGAAAGCTTTGGGGTTTCCTGTATTGAAAGATTTATTTGCTCTTCTTTTCTGCTTTACTCTATTAAAATTAACTGTAACCAATTTCTTTTTTGTTATCTCGGTCTTTGTCAGACTCCAATGTCTTAAAAGGAAAAAAAAAAAGATATTACCGACATCACTATTGCTGCTACATGAGATGTCTGTTTTTAAGTTACTTCTATGAAGGCTTTATAATTAAGCTTTATCAAGAAAGGCAAACAAATACCGAAGTTGTTATTAAAATTAAATTTCCCTTCCATGAGATTTTTCTTTAATCTTCAATCTCTTTGCTTTACAGGAAAAAGAAAACAAAAGTTAATACCCTGAAAAGATTGGCTGTTCTTTTAAAAATCAAGAATAACGAACATCACTGTGGTGAAAGAGGTAATAGTCTTGTCTCCCAGCCTAGGCAATAATTTTATCCTTTATCTTTAACAAATAATGTAAGAATAAGACATTTGCCAGTATAAACAGCTCCAAAAAATGGGAAAATTATGAGCATCCCGGGACAAGGAAATTGGAGCGTGTTGGCAACGGATGGGGTGAAATGATGCAGAAAGCACCACAGAAATCCCAGGGGTTGGAATTCAAGTCAAATTTGAATGTCTCTGGTCTAAGGCTGAACCCAGTTTTAGGTGTTCCTGGTCTGCAAAGACCTCAGACATGGGACCTGTGGGTGGATTTTGAGAAGAAACAGGTTGTACTTCTTAAGAAAAAGGAATGAGACAGCCAGTTGTAGAAGAGGTAATTTTCTAACGCAGGTGTGAGCTGAAGTGCAGTTGTTCAAAGCCTTGAAATCGAAGAAGTTTAATTTAGAGATGACAATGGGAGAATTTAGAGGGAGAAGGGTGAAATGTAGAGATAATGGGCGACTCGCAAGACGCCCTGCCTTTGCTCTGTGTGTGAGAGGGTTATCAGGTGTCATGGTGCAGAGATGTGGAGTTACTCGACCTTTCAACTCCGCCTGAAAATTGCCTTTAGTATCTCTTTCTGTATAACAGAGGGATTTTTCATTTTTTTTTTCCTCTCCTGTTGTATTCTTGCAGATGAGATAACTAATCCTTATAGCATCTTTTTAATGGCTGTGAGTTTGTTATGGTAAATGTAAAAAAAAAAAAAATCTCCTATGCGAAAGAATAGTGGAATTTAGCAAAAACTAAAGATGGAATTTACGTTCACACAGCCAATGATGAAATGTCTCACACATGCACTGCTGAAATCCTTTTCCTGAAGCAAAGGCAGAGCTGTGGCTCGACAAGTGTGGCTCCTGGATAAAAACTCTGGCAAGAATTCAAGGTGCTGGAAAGGGTGGCGATGGGGTGTTGTGGTTTAACTACAGTCTGCAATTGAGTACCACGCAGTTGCTCACTCACCCTCCCCCTCACAAGGGAAGGGGTGGGGGGGGGACTAGGTGAGAAAAGAAAACTCGTGGGTTGAGATAAAAACTAGGATAGCAAAGGAAAATACAATAATATATTAAAAATTGATAATTATAATAGGAACAACAATAGGAAGAACAATAATAATTTTGGATTTAAAACCCCACAATTTCTCAGCACTCAACGACTGATACAGTCTGTCCCAAACAGCAACCATGGAATAAAAAAAAAAAATCAGAAATGATCCTGAAATAATTCTGAACAGCAAGAGAAAAGAGAGAGAGCTCCCCGGTGCACTCCTACTTAATTAGTGAGCAGATGTTTATGGCACGGAATACTCTCTTTGGCCAGTTTGGGTCAATGGTTCTGGCTAGATTTCTCCCAGTTTCCTGCACCTGCACGTTAGCGAAACCTGGGAAGCTGGACTGTGTCCTTGATCTCTTTAGCAACAACTCATATAATCAGTGTGTTTATCAATGTTCTTCACATATGGAATCCAAAACACATGGAGGAGAGGAAAATTAATTCCATCCCAGCTGAAACCAGGTTGTGAAGGTGGGACTAACATCTCCATCTCCTTGCTGGTCTTCAAGTAGAGTCCTGTGAGAAAGGCAGGACTGGAGTACTCTTGGGCAAGGCATCTGAGTGTCGCAACTTTTAATGTCACACTTTTGTTGTAACCTCTTGTCGCACTTGATAACGAAGGGAAGCTACGTGATCTATAGCGCGCTGCGACAAGCAAGGTGGCACGTAAATAAATCGCCGAGAAGATAATACAGTCCACCGCTGGAGATGAGTGGAAGGGTCGTGTGTTCGTAACAGGGAACATCCCATAAAAGCAGCTAGATTTCTCACAAGCTGTGCCTATCAATAAGTCACTTTTTCCTCCAGTTTTGAAAAAATATCAGTAGAGAAGATGGAAAAGGAGTGGATGTTGTGGAAAACCTGCAGGGTGAGATTGCCAAGTGTTGCTCGTGAGTGATATTTGTCAGGATGACTGAGAGCCTTTGCAGATAACGAGGACTCCAAGGGGTGAAGTGGCCTTTTAGCAGCCTTGTAGGGAGAAAATCACTTTCACAGAGAAGAAAAGAAGCTACTTTGGGCAGTAGCAGAAGATGATCTTGCATTTGAAGTTTCTAATTCTATATTGTAGAAGATTAGGGAGAAATTAAGATTTTTTTTCACTGTTCATTAGCAACAAAAAGAGGAGAAATACATTGATGGTTCCATTACTTTCTTTACAGACCTCATTAAGCCCAGGGCATTGGATTTTTTTTTTTTTTTTTTTGGATGAGGCTCTGAGCAACCCGCTCTAGTCAAAGATGTCCTTGCTCCTTGCAGGGGGGTTGGACTAGATGACCTTTGAAGGTCCTTTCCAACCCTAACCATTCTATGATTCTATGATTTTCAAGCATTCAGGTAGGAGGTTAGGAGATAAAGATGTCATTCAATGTCAGACCATTGACTTCTCCTGGCGTTGACAAGTCCCTTCGATCCAAGTCCGTAACGTAGAATACATGGACTACTTACTACCTGGATATGGAATGCCTAAGTTTGGGAATCCAACCTTCCTACCTTCAGCTTTGCACTGGGAATAAGATGTCTTTGGACACCTTCAGAGGCATCTAACCTTCTCTACTTTAGTTTTATGAGTGATAGGGAAAACGTAGCCGCTTTTTTGAAGAAAATAACTTCTATTCTGTGCTTCCTATTTTTATTTTGCAGCAGCCTATTTGTAGAAGTGACATTAACTCAAATTTAAGTACTCGGTTAATGACAAGTGCTCTACTTTGGCTGTCTTGCGGCTCACACACTGCGTTTCATCCTAACAGGCTTTCAGTGGCCTTTGACTGGTGCAAGTGGCCAAAGGATGGGTTCGTTGCTGAGAGTTACACTTCTGTAAGAGCACTGAGCACCGTTTGCTTTGAGCGAAAGCGTGGGCAGCGTACTACAGATGTGAAAACATTTGATACCGAAGGAGGTACAAGAATGTCGTAAGAAGAGGGCTTCTCTTGAGAGTAGAAGGGAAGTAGGAGTCAGAAATCACCATGACCTTGACAGGCTGGAGAGGTGGGCCCGTGCCAACCTCATGAAGTTCAACCAGGCCAAGTGCAAGGTCCTGCACCTGGGTCATGGCAATCCCAGGCACAAATCCAGGCTGGGTGGAGAATGGATGGAGAGCAGCCCTGAGGAGAAGGACTTGGGAGTGCTGGTGGACGAGAAGCTCAACATGAGCCGGCAATGCGCCCTTGCGGCCCAGAAGGCCAACCCCATCCTGGGCTGCATCAAGAGGAGTGTGGCCAGCAGGTCGAGGGAGGGGATTCTCCCCCTAGTGAGACCCCCCCTGCAGCACTGCGTCCAGCTCTGGAGCCCCCAGCATCAGAAGGACGTGGAGCTGTTAGAGAGGGTCCAGAGGAGGCCACAAAGATGATGAGAGGGCTGGAGCACCTCTCCTGTGAGGCCAGGCTGAGAGAGTTGGGGCTGTTCAGCCTGGAGAAGACAAGGCTCTCGGGAAACCTTAGAGCAGCCTTCTAGTGCCTCAAGGGGGCTACAGGAAAGATGGGGAGAGGCTGTTCAGTAGGGTCTGTTGTGACAGCACGAGGGGTAATGGTTTCAAAATAGTGGGAGGTAGATTTAGACTAGATGTAAAGAAGAAATTTTTTACAAAGCAAGTTGTAGAACATTGGCCCAGGTTGCCCAGAGAGGTGGTGGATGCCCCATCCCTGGAAACATTCCAGGCCAGGTTGGCCAGGGCTGTGAGCAACCTGATGTGGTTGGAGATGTCCCTGCTTCTTGCAGGGGGGTTGGACTAGAAGACCTTTGAAGGTCCCTTCCAACCCAAACCATTCTAGGATTCCATGATTCTATAATAGCCTTAAATTTTGACCTGAGTTAAGCAAATCCTGATTTGTTTTTTTTATGCATGAACACTTGTCACCCAGAGGTAGATTTGCCTGATTTTAGTGCTTTTGTGTGCTGGGTATGCTATTAAAAAAAAAAAGTTAGTATTTTTCCAAATAGGGCCATTGCACAGGTGGTGGTCCCCTTGAAAAACCACGCAGCTCTGAGTTGTTTTACGTAGATTATCACAGTAATGTTCCCACATGGGTACCAGAGCTCTGGGGCTTACTGATTTCCTCTGAATAATTAATTTCCCAACATACCCTGTCTGAATTCTCATGTATGACGCAATTTCCCACAGAGGGGTGTAAGTTTTGCTTTATTCGGGAACGGTTTTGTCTTTTGCATCGTTGACTCTTCTCCGCTCTGCCCATCACCTTGATCTATTCATATTTCTAGTGCCTACCCAAAAGTGGCAAAAGGGTAACAACATCATTACTTGGGAAGTTAATTAACTGCTTATTGTTATTAATTATTTATGTCTTTGTAGAGACTAGGAGCTTGGCTGAATCATAGAATAATTCTCCATCGTGTCATACAAAGGCAGAGGAAAAAGATGGGTCTGTCATGAGGCGTTTATAGCTTTGATAATCTAAGGATGTGTTGTACCATCAAGTAATTTTTCATTTGCCTTTTTTATTACTGTCAATAAGAGGCATTTAAGAGCCATAATACTCCATAGCCAAGACTGAAGTTAAGAGGAGCAATGTCCGATCTTGTCATCTTTTGATTTCTGAATTTATGATGTAGAAAGAAAAAATATTCCAACAAGCACGCCCATAAAAATGACATTATTTTTTCTTTAAAAACATGACCTAAGGTAGTTCCTTACCTTTCAGAACTGCGGAGACGTAGAGTTGCAGCTGGGTACCGTGTGCAATAATTGAGCTGCCCTTCTTGGGAAAGTCCGTTAGCGTAAATTCATAGGATAGCAACAAAAAGTGACAAATGGATGAGGCAGTTGTTTGTGATTCAAGTACGAGAAGATAAATATCTGTGTAGCACCTTGATTAAATGGTGTCTAAACAATGTAGGTGCAGGATGATGTATTTCTAAAAGGAGGAGCTGCATGAAAATGAAGAGGTGATATTGCCTTCTGTGTCGCATTTGTAAAGACAATAAGCGGGTCCGGTTCTGTGTTGATGGCCAAAAATTGTGACCTATGTGGGAAACTCCCCATTTTACCAAAAGTGATCATGGGGTATAAGAACTCTGTTCAGCAAAAAGTGCAAAATTACTAAAATGCACAGCTGGATAAATTCTAGTCAGAATTGAGGTGCCAGTTTTTAACTGGGAAATGGAGTAACCATTCAACAAAAATTCCAGTGATTGCAATGGCCTGATCTTCAGCTCAAGAGGGTGAAGACGGCCGGACCTTCAGCTTGAGCCTAGGTGCTTGCCATGACATTTTATCTTAGTGTTGACTTGGTGAAGGACGAGCTAGATGAAATTACAGAGCCCAGGTGATTCAGAAAGTCCACGTTGACTGATCTGAGTCACACTGTGAAGCAGTCACTTTGTGAAGAGCGCTATTTGTTATGGTCCAAGAGGTGCTGGAGTAGTAGGGTGAAATGTTAGGTTTCCAGGCTCCCTTTGCACTCAGTGAGGACTTAAGATCTTCCAAAGAGCACATTAGTCCATCCTGTGATAGAACAAGCGGTTGGCATTGCTGTCTGGGAGTCTGTCACGCTACAGCGACTGCGGAAGAAGATGTGAAGACAGTGAACTTTAAAAGACTAAGAATAAATTAAAGCTTTTAGTAAATTAAAAAAAAAAAAAAGTAGCATTGTCTCTCCAGAATGTGTCATGGATAATTTGTCTTGCCTTGCAATTGCAGGCTGAGTTGTGCTTTTCCGTGCCCTGCGATCATGGGCTGGGTCGCACTTTGTCTTGCTTGGCAATCATGGATCAGGTCACACTATCTTTCTGGGTGATTGTGGGCTGGGTCGTGCTGCTTCTTTCCGGGCAATTCCCAGCTGGGTTGCACTTTGTCTTGTCACTTGGCCCGTGATCATGAGTCAAGATAAAGTGCGACCCAGCCCATGATCACGCAGCAAGACAAAACTCATCCTTCACCGAGGGGGAAAAAAAAGAGTTCAAAAAACTGTGATTTGTACTGTATAAAGTAGATAATTTGAAAAGCACATCAGAGTGTCATTCTTCTGGTATATAAAACCAGATCTAAAGATAAAGTCGTTAAATGTGATTGGTATGATGATGAGAATGAAGGATGTGCCTTAGGAGAAGAGGAGAAAAATAATAAAAGGTGGACTCTTTACATTGGAGAGGAGTGAGATTAATGTATGTGCAGATAAAATAAGTATCCCCCCGGCAGGAGAAGCAAAACAGTGTCTGCTTTCTCGATCCAGGCAGTTTTAGACTTGAGACAGGTACAAAGGCACTTCCGGGGAAGCCAAGAGGAATTCACGCTTTAATGTGAAAGACTGATGCTTGTACAGAGTTTGGGCGCATCAGTTAGCCATTGAGAAAGTGATTTTGGGTTGATATGCTGGATTTCACAGAGTGATAGAACCTTTAAGGTTGGAAGAGACCTCCAAGATCATCAAGTCCAACCAACAACCCAACACCACCACACCTACTAAACCTGAAGTGCTACATCTACACGTTCTTTGAACGCCTCCAGGGATGGTGACTCCACCACTGCCCTGGGCAGCCTGTTCCAGTGCCTGACCACTCTTGCAGTGAAGAAATTTTTCCTAATATCCAACCTAAACCTCCCCTGACACAACTTGAGGCCATTTCCTCTCATCCTGTTATGTGTCAAAGCATCTGGGCTCTTGGGCTGCAGTCTCAAAGGGCAGAACCCGCTTTGTGTAGCTGTTTTCTTATTGAAAAGAAAATTTGTTTCATCTAGTGTCAGCCACAACTGTGAACCCATCAAAACTCTGATATAATCTATTTCTTGTAAGAAAATGCCTACAGAATAAGAAAATGATTTAGTGAATCTTTTTAATTGTGTTTTATGAATATCTTCTGGGTTCTACTTGAAAACACTTTTCCCAAGCTTTCAGGTTTTCTACAGTGCTGGAAAAATAATGTGCAAAATTTCACTTCAAACCACCCTACAAATAAACTCTCCCTTAGTCCCAGCTCAACTTAGTGCTGCCGCAGACTTAATAAATCAGTTCAGCTACCAGGAGAGTCCCTGCCCCAGTCCTACAGCTCTGCTGCTGCTGCGTGACTCACACCAAGAAATCCGCAGATGATGTTTTTCCAACCCAATCTAGAAAAACAAGGAAGGAGGTATCAGAAACATCCCATCAGCCTTCACTTTGTCTGCACTTCTGTCAATGTTTCGGTGACATTTTAAAATAAAGAAAATGTCAGCTTGCTCTTTGTGTCTCCCAGTCATATATGTTGTCGTCAGAGACGTTTAAGTCAGGTCCTGGTTGTTAGGACTCTGGGATTCTCTTCTCATCTCTAGTTCAAAACAGTCTGAAATTTATGGCTTCTGGGCACTCTGCAGAATTTTGATAGATTTTTTTTTTTTTTTTCCTGTAAGGAGGAGTAACAGAAAAGATTTGAGTAGAAGGTTGTTCGACAGCATGCACTTGTATTTAAGTGCTCCCCAGCATAAGTTGTGATATGAAATTCTGGTCCTGGATTATAGTAATTTTGTAGTTGAATTCTAAGGAGTATTGCTTGTAAATCAATTTAAAATCAAAATTTAAATAGCTACATTTATTTTTCTCAACACACTCTTTGAGTAATTCCACTTTATTCTCTTTAGTTTAAGTTCAGCAGCGTGTTGATTACATATGGGAGTATTAACTTCATTGGGAGGAGGAATGATGAACAACAAAAAACTTGTTTAGCTGCAGAGCTCCTTAAGCCAGACGGCAATTTAGAGAAACACACAGCGAAAACATTAGTCAGGAGCAAATCTAGTGTGGAAATTAGGAGAAGGTTGCCAACCATTGAGGGGGTAAATCTCAGGAACGGCTTTCTGGATGCAGAACAAAGGCATTTGACCAACCTTGTCTCCTGACTAAACATTTATTTTCTCCTTTCCCTAAGCTAGTGTTTTCCCTTTCCTAAACGGCTGTTCTTGTCTCTAGAGATTCCTCTTCCTATGCCATGTTAGGGATTGTGAAAGGATCTTGTTGGAGGATATCTCAACATCTTGGAAGTCTATTAATTAACTGTGATGAAATTATAGCCGTAAATTGAGTTACAAGACACATGTCATTTCGGATCTGTCTTTCGTTACACGTGTCGGACCATCCTCACTTAAATTATTTAGAATCAGAGCTGGGGCCCATTAGTTTAAGTCCACTTCTTACAAGACTCTAGTTACGGCATTTATTTTTTACAAAATATTTTTGTTGCAGATTTTCCTCATTACTAGCTACTACAAAAAAAAAAAAAACCCACCAAGCAAACTTGGAACAACATGACAGGAATGTGTTTGTTGTCAGGAGGAACGTAATTCGACAGAGGCTTTTGAAAAAGACGCTGGCACAAACTTCAGCGATGAATAGGATGGTCCTGATCATGACATTGCTAATGAAAAACTCACGGCAGGTTGAAACATCGTTTAGTGAACAATGCGCTCTTAGATGGCAACAAGCTAGCTCATAGGTTGGGGAATTTAAAATGAGCGTGAAAGCTTTGAAAGAAAACCTTGAATTCTTCTGACTTTTTCTTTGTTAGAGTTGTTAGAGCCTATTTCTTACACAATAGCCAAGTGGCCCCTGTACGCCACCTGCCAAGGAGCTGGGAGGTGAAGTAGAAGATGAAAGTTTTGGTTTCCTTTCTGTCTTCCTAAACAACCCTCGCACTTGTCAGACAACAGCCTAGATCGAACAAGGGCTTGGCAGCTACAGAGGAAGGCAGATTGCTCCTCCATTACCCTGCTTCGTCCCCGAGGTCACCGGGTACGCCGCCTGCACGCTGACGGCCTACTGCTTTACGCAGGTTTGCCTGTCGCAGGGAAACGTAAAGCCTTGTCGACCCGGGCCAAATTTTCCAATTAACCTTGCTCATTGGGTGAATTTGACTATTAGCTGTCTTTTATTAAAATGGGTAACTCACGCACGAGTTATTTGAAGCCGTTTTGTGCAGCGGTGTGAATCCAGAGCCAGCCAGGCCTGCAGAAGGACGTGGCTCCCTTGCCAAGAAAGCCGGGCTTGCAGCAGGGAATTGTCCTGCTAGAGACAGGACAGCAGAGTTTATCTCTGAATTTAGTTGCACTGGGGTAAAGGCAGATGAAAGCCAGGACATAACGATGCTCGCTTCCAGAGGAATAAAAAAAATAAACAAAAAAAAGCTAAAATACAGTGCAGTCTGTCTGTTGATGAGAGTGTGTGTGCCCTGGTTTCATAACAGCCGTTCTGCTGGCAGAGGAGGGGAAGATAGTGCTCGGCAATATCCAACCTGTCAAAACCAATGAGGGATATCTTTGTCCCTTTTAATCAGAGATTCCAATCCATTTTTCACTTAGGAAGCTAATAGACAGATAACACATTTATATGGGCATATTTTATGGCTGGAGAGAAGCACATTTTTTTTTTTTTTAAAAAGCAAAGCAGTACTAAATCTACCAAAAAAAAAGCACATGAAGTTCTGCTGAAAAACCTCTCCAATTCTGATGAGATGAATCTCACACAGCTGTTCAGCTGGGTGCTTAGAAATTAACTGTGTTCATTAATTCTTCATTATTAATTATTCCATGCGGCTATGATATCTCATAATTGAGACACTACGGAGGAGAGCGACAGGTTTTGATAAGATTTTTTATTTTTTTTTCCCCAAAAAAGTCTATGATTAAACAAAGCATAGTTGGGCCATATGTAGAGATGTAGGGAGATCCATATGTAGATAGGTGAAGGCCCTGATGCCTTACAGCTCTTCACTGAAGGATCTTGGAGCACTTTTTACTTGTATATTATAAGTAGACTTATGTCTACCTAGTTGGGTTTTTGTTTTTCATTTTCTTTTTAGAAATATGAAACGAGTCTTTATTCACGTTTGCACAGAGTTGGGCGCTATGGACTTCTGTCTCCTCTTCTTACTCCAGGCCCTCTTGTGGAAAGCAGAATAAACAGGTCTGATGTAGGTCATCTGCTCGAATTCACGCTGTGCAGTCACGCCGCACGTGGCTTAGAAAAAAAAGATGTAAAATAGGGCGCCTGATCGGGAATTTTGCCAGGGCATTGCCGGCATAATCACAAAATAGCACCGTGTACATGCTGATGATTACAAAATAGTTGGGACTGCTCTCCCACTCAAGCATCCTAAAATATTGAATGCACGTTTAAAGACATGAGGAACTGTGGCCTAAAGAATAATTTTGGGGCAGTTGTAACTGCCAGACGAGAGGTGCTTGGAAGGAAATTGCTGTCTCAGCCTGTGCTTGATGGTAACAAGTTAGTGACAGAGAACGGATGTTACATATGATTATTTTTGCAAGAGGAACAGTTATTGTATGTTATTTTGAAATCTCAATGTGTTAGAACGGAGTTATTTGTAGGCTCAAATGTAGAGATGATTTGTAGGAAAAAAAACCAAAAACCAAACAAACCAAAACCTGATTTTGTTCCAAGAGGTGAATGAGGAAGAAAGTAATAACATTTGTGTGGTAAATGTCACATTTCTCACAGCCAACACAAACTTTTAGCAAACAGATGGACTGTCGACACAATATGGAGGTTCAGTGATTAATACTCTGTTTCCATCGCAGATCTAGCTAAAATTAAATTTTGATACACCTGCAATTGGTTTGACTTTTAAACCAGCTTAAGGAAAATAAACTTTGACTTTGTAAACAGAAGAGAAAAGAAAAAAATCACAGTCCAATTGGCTTAGGTTTACTTGCTGCTGCCTTGGTAACAGTATAACCAGTGCCAAGATGTTTTTAGCCGTTTCTTACTGTCTGTTCCCAAATCTTAATGTTCAACCTCAGCATCGTTACCCACCATAATTAGGATAAAATCACCCCCTGACTTCCGTCCATCTCTGGAGGTCCGTGGTTCAGGATGAGGCCAGAGAGGATGAGGCAGCTGTGGGTCCATGCAGTAAGGAAGGGCAACCTGGGCAGTATCAGCTAGAGCACAGCCAGCACATCAAGGTGAGGAATGCTTCATCTCTGGTGGCCACTTAGGAAACCACATCTGGACTGATGCCTCCGGGTTTGGTCTTCCCATCAAAAGAAAGGCATTGACGTGCAGGAGCAAGCCCAGTGGAGGCCATCAAGATGATTGGTGGACTGGAGAATATGACCTAAGAGAAGAGGCTGAGATGACTACGTTCACTCAGCTTGGAGGAGACCAGGCCTGGAGAGATGTTATGGCTATGTACTACTACCTGATCAGAGGACACAGTGACGATGGAACCAAAGTCTTCTCAGAGGTGAGTAGCTGTAGGATGAGAGGCAATGGACACATGGTGAATTATGATTAGCTGTTAGGAATAAATGTTTTACCATGAGGGTGGCCAAACACTGAAAGAAATTGCCCAAGAAGACCTTGGAATCATCACCTCGGAGGTGTTTAAGACCGGATAGGACATGGCCCTCAGCGGGTCTGTATGACCTCCAGGTGTTCCTTCCAGCCCAAACTGGTCTATGACGCTGTTTTAGAAACCATTATGACACAAGTCCTCCTCGGCTGCAAGGTGAAGCGTAGAAAGATGTTTGGAACATCTTTCAGAAGAGAGATGAGTTTTATTGACCTCAAGGCTGGAAATTATCCATGCTCCTGGATTTAAAAACAAATAATATCCGGGCATTAAGCACAACAGTGTACAGAAAGGATTTTTTTTTGGTTTGTAAATATAATGTTTTTACATTTCTCAACACTTTTTATCTTGAATTTCTTGCTTGGAAGGATTGTAGACAAATTTTGTTTGATAGACAGATTTGGACTTGGTCTGAAATTTGGATGGAAACCTTGCTGAAAAGAAAAAAAAGATGTTTCCTGTGAACAAAAAATTTAGGCTTTCCGTCAGTTAACCCAACATCCGACAAGTGGTTCAGCACCTTGCGTGCTTGTGATGGGAGAAGGCACAGCCTGTGACCCCAAACCACTGCACTCGATGTGAACCGGGCTGCTCGCAGGCACCGTGGCCGTGGTCCAAACGTGAGCTGTTACACACAACATCTGCTGAGCTGCTCATGCCACAGCTCTCTTTCTAACTCAGAATCGGTGAACCAGTCCGTCGCCCTGACCAGCCCGATGCCGCAGAACACCGGCTGCGCTGCCTCTGCTTTCTAATGCTGCTGACTCCATCGATGTCAAATAGAACAAAACAGATTGGCATATAATTTATCACTGTCTTGGCCAGCCTACACCTAGCTGGATGCGTCTTTGACTGATGCTCAGGCTTCCATCTGCAAGGAAGCCCTCCAGCAGTACATCCTTCATTAGAGACAAGTTGCTGAGCAACAACAACAAAAAAAAAAGCTTTAAATAATAGTTGCTATATTTAAAAACCCATGGTTTGGTGTTCAATGCAGAGCAAAACTTCTGTGTTGTTGTGGGCTCTGGCAGGTGATCAAACACCAGCGCTGCTTTACCTTTTTTCTTCTGAAATTTTCTCTCTGTTTCTGTGCGTTCCCAAAGCTGTGAACATGTTCAGCCCACGCCTACGCGCTGGAAAATAACTGGGCTTTAGCCGAAGTCCCCAGGGATTGCAGTACCTTAGGCTTCTCGGATTGTGCATAGGAAGAGCCAAAAGGTTATGATGTGCATAGGAAGAGCCAACAGGTTGTGACCCCCCCCCCACCTAAAAGGATGCAAACCCTCTTTTCACGGAGGCTTAGAGTGCCATCACAGGAGGTGGGGGAAGAGAGACGTTCAAAATCCCAATTCACCTTTTTTTATTGATAGCGAGAAGCCATTCCTAGGAGGAATTCAGAACATCAGGCAGAGGTACCAATGTAGGTGGGTGGGAGCATGCCTTGAGCCTCTCTTCTCACGCTGAAGCAAAGCATCAGGCCGTGAGGGGCTAGCTTTCGAGATGAGATAAAGGTGATAGCCCCCCAGAGCAGCCTAGACCTGGTTTACATTTTTGTTCAAAGGCTCACGGCTTTCCTTGCGTATTGTGTAGGAAGCTGTGTTGCCTACCATAGGATTTGGTGTCTACTCAAGGGGCCACACATTTCAAAGTTACTAAAAAGAGCTTTTATTTTTTTTTTTTTCCCAGCCTTAACGGTTTTGCAGCTGGAGGCCCATGGAGATGCTAGATGAAGGAACAGTTCTCTGCAGTAAACCTCTCGTTTCCCTTGCTCTCCCGCTGCGCACACCTGTAGTAAACAACTACAACAGGGCGGGCTACCAGGGGAAGCTCTCATAGCAGAGCATTTAATATTGCATGAAAACTCTCACTTCTCCCCTGTATTTTGCAGTATTATTGACTGCTACACATTCCCTCGTATTACTCTGATTATTCTTGACTATTATGCCTAGTTTAAGTTTAGTTGAGAAGTCTTAATAGTATTTAGGCATGTTACTCAATTTCATCTCCTTCAGAAGAAAAAAAAAAACAAAAACATGCAGAACAAAAATTCTAGCCCTGAAGCTAAATTAATATGATTACAGAAGAGGCAGCTAAAAAAGAAAAAATAATCCAGTTTTCTGGTGTTTGTACTCATGTATGACTTTAGGATAAAAGGAGACTTTCTTAAAAAGTAGGGAGACTTCCCAAAAAGCTTACGCAGTACTAAATTTAGACTTGACATTAACTAGAATTCTAATGGCCATGAATCCACATATTCTTCCAGTCAAGGAATCACTTACACTATGTAAGGAGAGAAGCCAATATGCTTAATGGGAATTAAGTGTTGAAACCATTTCCCTGCTCGTGGCTGAGCGCAGTGACAGTGGAGTCGATGAAATTTTTGATTTTGCGCAGACTTCAGTCTCTTTCCTCAAGCATATGAGCACCGTTGCCAGTTGGGCAAGGCTCTGTAAAAAAAAATGAAAGGAGCAAGTCCTTAACTGACGTCAAACTTCATGTTCTTCCCTGTAGATACATCTTCTTGGCTCTTGGCAGAAAGCAGTAGAGGTAGACTTGTCTTTGCACGGGAGCAAATGTGTACAAGGTTTTTATGGGAGCAGACTTTTTTATCTTGCACACGTAGCACTTGATCCAAAGTGTTATAGTTCCAGATAAATGCAAAGGAAAAGTCATTAAACTTTGAATTCTTATGAAGAACTACATTTTTCCTGGTTTCTCAATGAAATTAGGTGTACGCCTGGTTTGATACTCCCTGTGCCTGCCCAACACCCTTGGTGCACCTACCAGTTTCAACCAAATGTCTCAGAAAGACGGACATTTCGAAGACAAGAAATTTTGTGAAAACTCATGTTTTAGTAGAAAACAGCTAGTCATTCAGCTTAGGGAAAAAAAGATAAATTTTCTTCCCTCTGGTCTGTAAACCGGGCAAGGGGACACCTCACAGGGGTACATGGTGGGCAGCAGGAGCCACCATGTGAACCATCAGATTTATTTTCCGGTTGGGTGAGGAACAAGGTACCAATTTAGAACGCAAAGTGCCTTTGCTTACTACTCTGTTCTGAAATGTAAAATAAAATAATCTCTGTGGAGCTTATAGCGAGTTTAAGAATAAGTTAGTAAAGAAGCAAATAAAGAATCAATGACATTTCTTGCAGAAAGTGTAAACATTATAAGTTAAACGCCTTTACTAAACTACCTAGAATTTATCCAGCATAATTACCAGATTAAGGTCATAATTGATTCAATAACTTAAGGAATTTACCGCAAAATTGGGTTGCCAATTAAGTGGGTAATCACACTCTTAAAGACACAAATGAAATGATGAGATTACTACAAGAAATTTGTGATTAGCTCCTGCAGCTGCTGACCGTAGTAAAGTCAGAAATGAATAGTTTTACTCCGCGACCTCGCAATCAATATATAGACTGACTCTTCTGGGTTTGGGTTCCTGTCGTTAGCAGGTGTAGGGTTGTCTTCCTTCCGAGGTGAAGCGGTGCTTTCAGGAGACCTGGGTTTGATTTCTCATCCTTTTGCTGGTTGGCCAAGTGTTATTGGCTAAGGAATTCCACCTCTCCGACTCACATTTTTTCATATATAACTGGAATAAGAGTTTGGATCCTAATGATAAAAAAACATTATAAAAAGATCTGTCATTACCCCGTAAATAATATCTACTGCCTTAGCTGGTTAACAGAAAAACATTGTTGGCCAAGATGCATCAAAAGTGGCACATAAGGGTTTGGAAGCACCCATGGTCCTTCCAATCAGTGCTGTACCAGAAAGAGAGCTGCAGATTTATACCGAGAGACTTGAGTTTCACTGGAAGATGCTCCTCTTCAGCAAGCTGTGCACTAGAAGTTCTGAGTTTTATGGAAAAAAAAACTAGCAGGGGTTGAATTTAGTAAAGGTTAAAACAAAATAAATTCTCAAAAAACACTTCCATGTACACAAGGTGCTTTTGAAATAGGTTTTGCTATCTTACCGTTGTACTTGATCTTCTGTCCTTGGCAAATTTTTCCAACACTTGCTGGAGGCTCAGTATCCGTCTTTCGGAAACTGTCTCCCTCCATTTGATGTAAACAGCAGCGCACCTTGCTGTTCATCGCTGTCGCAAACTCACTTGTTAACGTTCACAAGACAGCCGCCAATTGTCAGGAGCTTTGCTCTTCATCATGATCCTGAATGCGCCCACCAGGCTTATGACAGAAAGAAAAAAAAAACTTAAATGACCTAAATTACAGGACCGAAGGCCAGGAAATTATTAAGCAAGCTGTTCCGTTGATTAATGGGAAATGAAAGGATACTTGTCACAATCAGATAGGTCAGAAAAGATACGGGGATGGTTCAGCAAGCGGTTTTATCAACGGTTTGAGATACACTTTATCACGGTCAATTGGACAGTCTGCGGCTAAATGAGAGACGTCCTTTGAGAGATTTTTACCAGTTTGACTAAGAAAAGCATTTTTAGTACTTTTTTAAACATAGTTTCTATGTACAACAGTGATCACAAGGGATGCTTAAGGCTGCTACAGTAGGTTTAAAATCCTGAAGCGTTTCCGATGAAGTAGGCGTGGACTGTCAAGCTACGAGAAATGGTCTAAGCTGAAGAAACTCAAGGCAGGTTTGTAATTTCCTTGCATTTGCATATGTCTCTCTCCAAAACCCATGTCAAGGAATATGACGTGCTTATATTCACCTTCCTAACAGCTACATATATTCTACCAGCCATGCATGTTCTCGTCTTCTTTACTGCAACACCTAGCTTTGAGAACATCATCGATGTTTGCTGCAGAGAATTAAGCTTTCAAATTTCATCCTAAAAGTGTGCTTCTGTGGATTTTTGACATCTGCAGACTAGGAGTGGAAAACAGGTGAAGGCAAGAAGAGCAGACATGAGTTAAAGCATCATCTTCTTCGAGTTCTGTTTTTTTTTCCCCACCAAAGTGCAGAAGTTGGGGGTGGAATTTTCAAATCTGTTGACTCTACGTCTTTCAGTGAAACGAAATACTTTCAAGACAGCAATAGCAAACTGCCAAATAGCAAGCTACAAGAAGAATTAAACCAATCATGAAGACTTTAAGCTAAGGTTTTTACAACAGCTGTCAGTACGGTAACCTGGGCTGTACCCGTGGTTGGTGGAAAGCTGCCGTAGATTAATGCTGAGCAAAGCACTCTCTACATTACCACCTCCCGAAGGAAAAGGAAATTAAGAGTCTCTGCAAATTTTGCTAAGCTGGAAGCCAAGACTGGAAAAGTTCACAGTTTAGGCAGCAAAAATCTACTTAACTGAAAAACCTCATCTCTCAAGTACTCATGCAGCTTCAAGATGATTCAAGGGCCCTACTGCTGCTGACTGTTGACTTATGACAAAAAAAAAAAAAAAAAAAAAAAAAAAAAAAAATAGGTCCAGGAGGTGGTAGTGCCAAGCGTCTCTCCAAAGGAAGAGGATTTAGGCTGGTGTTCTACTAAGGAATACATATTCCAGAAGTTTTCTGCAGAGATAAAAAAAGATGAGCTTGCAGAAAGCCTCCAGTAAGGAAATTTCCAGTTCTGAAGAAGAATACGTAGCTATCACAATGTTGATTAAAGCAATCAAGGCAGACTTTCGCTTCCTGAATGCTCTTGAATGAAAATGGTGGGTTGATCCTTTCAATTTTATTTTTTGGAGACGGCTGCAGCAGTACTTCAGGCTTTGAGATACCTTGAGAGGAAAGCACAATAACTTTGTGGCTAAAGAAAAAGAAGGTTCTGTATTTTACATAGCAAAGCTTAACTTCCTTCACTTGGAAATGACATACATTCAGAGATCCAACATCGCCCTAGAGCACCCAAGACTCTGCATTTCCACCCCATTGGTGGGATTGATTTCTTATATTGATCTGCATATTAGTCTTACTTCGGCCTTGGCCTAACAGGCCACAGGAGACACTTTTGAAAAAGCAGGTGTATAATCATTTATTTCTTGTTGAAAATACCAGTTATTTTTAATGCTATACAAGAATTTACTTCTCTTTTATCACGCTGAACTCTTTGAATTTCCCATGAAATGAGCACTCAAGCTTTTAGGACCGAGGAGACGAAAAGGAATATCCCTACAAGACTGTCCACACAAAATTACATCCGATTCCCTACCCATGCTCTATTTGGAACTGGGAAGCATAAAGAGGATGCAGAGGGTTTTAATTTGTGCACGTAACTCTCATACTTCTGTACTGTGACGTTACGTTGTTGAATTTTGCATCAATATAAGCAGAAACTGGGGACGGCGTTGAGATGGGTGTCACCCTGTGGCCAGTGTGACATTCGTTAATTATTTGCCTGTAAAATAACCTGCAAATCTCTTGAATCAAAGTGTTTGGTTTTTTTTTTGAATGAAAGGTTTATAACTACATATCTGCTGGGACAGGGATGGTTTGCAGTCACTGCTATCAACGATTTGAGACAAAAAATCTTCTGAGAGTCATTTTGAAATGGCCCATTTAGTTCTCAAATAACCAGCACAATCTAGACCAGCACGTGAGAGCATCTGGGGAATTGCTGACTGCTTGCCGGGGATTAGGTCTGCTTGTACACTCAGCTCTTCGTCGCCGAGCCACGGTCGTCTTGTGGCACCGGTGCTAAAGGGTGATTCCACGCGGCAGCAGAGCAATTTCTGTAACAGCAGTGGTGGTGGTGCTCAAGACGCTGAAGAGCTACAGCCTGAAAGTGCAACTTACTGAAGATGGAGGAATATGAGATTTATTTTTTTTCTCAACACACACGCAACTCTTTCACTTGATCTGCCGTTTCTTCCATCTGTTGGTGAAAAAAATGTCACCTGGAGATAATAATTCCTCAGAGAAAAGGCAGAGAGGGTCAACAGAATTGAAATAAAATCCATACTGTTGTACCTGTGTGTACCAATGCTGCTGGCTTTCATCAAATGACTAACAGAATTGAAAAAAATAAAGACTT
The DNA here is from genome assembly GCA_011801015.1 of Ardeotis arabs. Classification (NCBI taxonomy): domain Eukaryota; kingdom Metazoa; phylum Chordata; class Aves; order Otidiformes; family Otididae; genus Ardeotis; species Ardeotis arabs. The sequence goes on along the minus strand of JAAGAY010009483.1, from coordinate 15,290 downwards.
TTTGATTTTTTTTTTTTTTTTTTTTTTTTTTTTTTTTTTTTTAAGATTACCCTCTGCAAATATAGCAAGCTCTTCTGACCTGAAGAGATACACTTACAGAGATGGGTCTTCCCTGTGGAAATGATGCAAGAAAAGCTTATCGTGTAATTAGGAATAAAACAAATCAGAATTTAGATCCTCTAAGTAAGTTGAGTTCACTGCCGCAGTTAAAAAAAAAAAAGGGAATAGGAATCTAAGTGCTTCTCATCAGTGAGACGTACTCGAGAAAAGTGTGTGAAGAGGTGGTAAAGCGATCACGCTGGTTGAGAATGGAATAAACAAATAAGTGTCACAAGTAAGAATGATCTCTCGGCATCAACTTCTGGGACTTTCAAAAGTCACAAAAAGGTGATTGAAGCATTACAACTCACTGAATGAAATTCTGGTTTTTGTTAGGAAAGTGGTACAGCATCAAAACACCAGGGAAATGATTAAATAAAATTAAAATTTAATGTCTTTCTATTTTTTGTTTGAAGGCCTGCAACAACAACAGAACATGCCTGTGTGCTTCTTTATTGGTGACATCAGCTCATTGCTGCTCTGAAGTTAAATGGGTGTTGGCTAATGAGTTATTGATCGTTTGATTGAAAGTGAGGAGTTGAATAGACCAATATCATGGAAGGATAACCCTCTAACTGCCAAGTTCACATAGTCATCACTCATCGATTATCGACATCAGACATTAAAGAAATCCTACTAGGTCACCTACGCTGCCTGCAAGTAGAGCTGGTCAAGAAAAAAGACAAAACCACCATTTGCTAAATTGAAATGTTCCGTATGGATACGTCTATTTGGAGAAAAAAAAAAAAAAAGTTAGTTTTGCAAATATGCCAAATTGAAATAGTTTTCTTCGACTTTCTCATTCTGTTTTTCGTTCTGACTTTCGTTACTAAACTGACCTTGCAAAAAAGAATGTGTTGATTTCACAGAGGAATCTAATTTTCATTCTTTGGTTGCAGTGCTCTGTATCCTGATATTTTGCAATTTACATGATGACAATCTCATTTCCATTCTGGAAAAAAAAATTAAATGTAGAAATGTGAGATGCTTCCGTGCAAATAGAAGTGCTGTTTTCTAGTCAGGATCATTTAAAAACACTTGGACTAATCTCTTTTTAAACACCCTTTAATCGTGCAAGCCGAGGTTTTTTACAGTATGAAAATTTCTCTCCAGCCTTGAGCAAGAAGCTCATATCCGTAAGAAGCTGCCAATTTAGATGTTTCCTACTGAATAGCTGATGTGATTTTCTATTCATTTTACTGGTTAGTACATAGCTCCTGAGCTGATCTGTAATTCATACAGAAAGCCTGAGTACCTAGCTCTAGGTTTTTGATTCTAGCTGTGGCTAGCTGTCTAAAAAACCTGGTGAAAAATGCTGTGTTGCAAATCTGGAGGTTTTTTTGTAGGCCAGGCCGTAAGTTCTGTGTCCTACATAGAGCTGGTGAGTTACTAAGCATTGGGATGTGGAGGTTACGATTAAAAGTTCCGCTTCCTAAAATCTTGTCTGCACTGTGGAAACCAGAAAGAGGAGTAGTCTGGCTGAAAATTAGTCTTCCTGTTAGGTTTGGACTGGTTTTAAAGGGAGGAGAGTATGTTCAGATATGAAATAGCTCCGTAGACTCCTCTTCCAGTGAAGAGAAATCGGCGTTCGTAGCATAAGATTTCTACTGCCATTGGAGAACACCAGAAAATCAACACAGATAACGATGTTTTCATGCTAGCCAATTAAAGTTAGCTATATTCAGGAGGGCTGAATATAAACAATATAATTAATGAAAGCTCCTTTGCTTCTGTTGAAATGCAGAGTGGAAAAAAATACATAAATAACTTCTCAGTATTGTATTAGTATTGGATAATTAGTACAGGAGGGTGCAGGAAGGAAAATTAATTAAGCTTGAGACAGGATATGTTGCATTTTGCTCCATGAAGCTGAACAAAGAGTGTGGTGGAGAAAGTAGAAGTAGTAGGAAGGATGAACCTCGACTTTGAGACTTGCAGGTTGGATTGTCATCTCCAATTTTCTCTTGCACGAAGCAGAGCACTATCCCACAACACAATTAGTAGTCCTTGTCCCAGTGCTGAGGTAGGTTTTCCATTTCACTTGGTTTTTCTTGTGTTTTGTTGTTTTCCCTGACTGGAACCAACCTGACTTTTGACTTATGGTGTTACTCCAGAGGGATCTTCGTGCCCCCTCACCCTGCTAGACACAGCCCCTTTTGTTTGCTATTTTTCTGACAGCAAGTCAGACATCATCCCTTTTCTAAAAAAATTCTCCAGTGGTTGCAACTATCCATTGTGAAAAAAAAAAACCAAACACATCTTTAGAGAAAGTCTTTCTGCTCTGGATCAGTGCCCAGAGCAGCACATCAGACACGAGGAACCTTCCACCCCAACCCTCTCACGAGATGGACGTCAACAAGTTTATCATGCTGTAGTTGCCTATGACAACTGGATCCGGCCTGGGCGATGAAGAAAGTCTCTTCTGTTTTGTTGTGCTAAGTGCAGCAGCCTCCACAAGCCTACACCAGCCTTTGTGTGTTTTCATGTCTTTGATTTCTTTCCTTTGCCCAACGAATGCTTCTTTGTAGTGGCTAGTCCAGAAACCGGTGGTGCGGGTAAAAATTGATAGCGTTCCTCAATCCCTCTGAAGAGGCGGAAGATTGCTGTTACACGTAACGCAAGCTTTTTAACATCATGAGACTTCAGCAACAGAAAAGGGACTGATTTTTTTTTTTTTCTCTGCAAATAAAATGTATTCTAGCCATTTCCTTCCTCAAGAAATTATACATACTCCATTTCAGTCAGTATACAATTTACATGAATCTGCTTTGCCCAATTCATGCATGTAACGCGCTGGCTCCATTTAGGAGTGGAGCAGGGTCTAAAAAAACCTTTGAGGAAGAAGAAACTCAATGTGTTTGTTCAGCTGCTCGGAACAAAATACAAGCTGCTCTAGGCTGATGGAAGTGTTGGTTTTAAGCTTTTTAAAAGGATTTATCTGCAATGTCCAATTAAAGTACACAGTCATAAAACGGCAGTTTAAGGGAACTGATGCCTGCTCCTCAATGCACATTTAATTTTCATTTTGTTTGAATGGGTGATGGACAGAAAACAGTTCTGTGGACTTGTTTCAAACCAGAATTACCTCTAGATTTTTTTTTTCTAATCAAGCATTGAAGTATAAGCCCCTTACACAATGACTATGTGCACAGATCTTTTTAAGAGGAGCAGAGAGGTCGTAAAAGGAGGAAGAACAATCTCAAATTAGCCTACTGAACGACTAAGTAAAAAAAAAAAAAAGTAAAAAATAAGTAAGTTAAAAATCAATTCATATGAGCTTGCCTGCAGGCAGCTTTCTCTGGGGTCTGTAATTCCCAGAGCCAATTTGGAAAGAAACATGAGTTGCTCTTGAACATTTTCTCTGATGAGGATATGAGATAAACATGGATTTGCCTGCGACTCTCAGCATGAATTTTCCCTTTTTCCCCTTAGAACAACCTTTTTATTCTAGCAAGCCTACAAAACCCCTTCTTACTCACAAAGTAGAAGGGGTTTTACTCACAACGTAGCTGGTTTTGAAGCATTGCTGAGCTCCAGTAGCTCCTAACTCAGGACCAGGGAGAAAGTGCATTGAGCAAGTACTTACCTGGGGCAAGATTGATGAGTGGAGAAGAAATACAAGAAATACAACTAACTAAAATAGTTCTCAGCCAATATAAATGGTTCTTAGTCAATATAGACAATGCCAGTAGACTATATTGAACGAAAGCTTTGGTTTGACCCATCTAACCTCCATTGCAGTCGACTGTTGGTGCTGAGTCATGGCCAGAAAGAAAAATATCTCTTTCTCTCAATTAACTAAATGGGTAAGGTAGCGCAATTAGCCTTCTAGCTCTGTTGAATGCCCCATGAGCATAGAGGAAATAAATCTAGATTTAGGTTTAACTGCAACACATAGTTGAAGAATTATTTAGGCTCATGCTAAGCTATGAAGCCATATCTCCACTGTTTTTCAGAACAAGATGTTTTTGTGAGAGACAAGAGCATTAAAAAATAAAAATAATTTTAAAAAATATCTGTGTTCTACACTTGGGATACCATAGTTAAACAACAGGAAGATGTTGTTTCTATTAAATTGGGTTAGGAAAGATCAAGCAGCTTTTCCTCGCTTGTTTCTTAAGCCAAGTGGGAAATAACCATCTTTGAGCATTCATTTTTGAGTCAGAGCTTGGGAGCGCGCTTCCAGTTACTCATATTGTTTTTATCAGGTTAAAAACTGATTGTATTTGCCTAGCTGAAGCTTTGAATATTATCAGTGTTGAAGCCTACAAAGACTTCTTGTGCCAAGGGTTTCTTGATGGCCAACAAATGTTTCACCAAGAAAGAACATTTCTTTACGCTGTACAGACTCCATTTTTAAGAAGGGTAATTGTTTATACCTATTATAGGTGGATTAATTTGTATATCTGAGGTTAGATTTAATATAAGCATTACAACAAGAGTTGTAACTCTTCACAAAAGAGTTGTAACAACTTTACAAAAAATTCTGGAAGAGACCAAAATCCAGAGTAACGTACCTTAAAGTAGGTTACAAGTCTCTCTTTTTTTTCCTTTTTTTTTTTCTTCCAATTTTACCTTTTTTCTATTTCTGTCTCTCTCCTCCTAAAAATTTATGAGATGGTCAAAAGCCGCCGTAACAAAAGCCATAAAGATACATACGCTGCTATGAAGTTCTCTAAGCTAATTGAATCTAAATCTAAGTGAAATACTTTAAAGGCGATTCAGGCATGCTTTTTGCGGTTCTTCAGTACTGAAAGTAGCCTCTGATTTATCTAAATCTACTTATTCAAGCGGAATCTTGGACCCACACTTGAAATATCCAAGCGCTTTTAAAAGGTGGATTGAGAAAACGGCACTCACCTTGCTGAAGGCCTCGGTTTTTCTAGTAAACAACTGAAATATTTGAAACTTCAGTAAAAATAGTAATTGTTATGTAGGAAGATCATCTTTCTATACCATTAACTTTTTCTGTCCTTTTTCCTAAAACAGGGACAAAAATATAATGTATTAGCTGGTTCAGAGCACAAGACATTTCATAAAAGGATATATAAAACCCCATGAACTGTATATGCCGCTGTCCCAGGAAATAAAACAAACTTTATAGCCACAGAAAAAAAAAATAAAATGTCATTTCCAGGCAGGTAACCGGTTGCATAAAACATTGAGGAACTTTGTCCTTGCAGTCATAAAGCAAATTTCAATATTTAATAGAGGACTTGCTGCTTGGAATATTGGATGGCACATTACGACGAAATCCTGGAGGGTGCGATAAATCACGATAAAATCTGGACCGGAGATCTTCATGAGGGGATGTTTCACGGTGAAAGCAGGAGCCAGAACTGGGGAGTCCAGAATAGGAGCTCTAACCTGATTTGTGTTACCCTGAATGAGTTGTTTTGCTTTGCTGTGCCTCTGTGCCGCCTGGAAAAAGGCGGGATGGGATGATAACACCACCAGGTGTTTTCCTAAAGAGTTAACTACCCAGGAGAGCAGAATCAAGGACAAGAGCTCTCTGCTCAAGGTTAAGCCTACCATTACGCCATCTCAAGAGAACATTAGAAGAGGATGCGCCTCCGCTACCATAACACAGTAGAGCTAGGACTCCAGCTGTAGTCTCCAAGGCCCAGCTTACATTAAGCTTATCCTCGTCAAAGTCTTTTTCCTGAATTCCTCTCAGGCTCGAGCAGATGCAAGGCAGAGCCCGGGTGAAACCATTCCACCTCCCTTTCTGCTAAGGATGGCAGGTGATACAGTGCTAAAAGCCTTTCTAAGTGTTTCCGTAGTCATCTCTGGCTTCTTCCTTATCTCCAAGGCCATGACCCTGTCATGGAAGGAAATTTGATTTGTTTGACATGATTTGTTCCTAAAAAAAAAAAACCAAAACACCCCAGTGACGGCTGTCTCCTTGTTTTTCTCCTAAGTGTTTGGCAAAATGCTGTAACCCTGACCATGCCCACAGCATCTTATCAAACAGCCAAGGTTTCCGAGGTCAGAAAGCATCAAAAAGCCCTGGACAGCTCAGAGGATTCTTGACCCAACACATGTGATTAATATCCTGCTTTTCCCAGCTGATGCAGAGAGTTATGAGCAGCTGCTGTCATTCCCAACCAGAAAATGAAATGGCTTACTTCACAAAATGAACTTCTCTTCCCTTTTCATTCAAATGGCTGCATGGCCAGCACTGAAGGAATTACCCTTGGTACGTCAGCTCTTCCCCACAGTTGCTCCAGAGCCACGCTTGCCATTCCAGTGCAAAATCTGTGCAGAATCTGTCAAAAGATTAAATACAAATTCATCTCACCGAACCTAATATCTAGTACTTGGCACATTCTGGATTCCGTCTGGAATTCAGACTCCAACAGCTCTAGTGGCAATGATGGATGATTTCCCTCTCGTTAGTAAACATTTTCATTATTTTAGCCCTCCCTGCAGCCCTTCATGCTGTCAGCCATGAGATATTACCTCCCACTTGAGAGAGTGCCAGGAAAGCTGTAGGAATTGCTGCTGTTCCTCCACAAGGGACGCCCTCAAAGAACAGGGAGAGAAAAAAAAAAATACATCTTCAGCTTTACGTCTCTCATCTCTGAAGCCCATGAAGGTCACTTTCTCCCTGGTCTGGTTCAACATCTATCAGCATGAAGATAGCTTGGATCAAAGAGCCAATTAAAAGTGGACCTCATTAAAGAGGGAACCCTCAAAGCATGATGTTCTGATATTGTGTAGCTTGGGTGAAGGTACAAAAACACTTCTGTCCTCTCCATTTGCCAAGGAGATGTCACCTCATCTCTTACACATATTTTCACCTCTTTCCTGAACTTCAGCAATGGGATGTTCAAGCTATCAGTCATTCAGAAACTGATTAATAAGGAAGTGCTTCCATGCAAGCCATCAATAAATAAAATATGTCAGCCTGCCCTCCACTGGGTACTTTAATACATCTCTGGAGCGTACTGAACCAAGTGCAAGATCTCAGGTTTTATCTTCAACTTCCATAACGACCTGAGTCCAAGGTACTAAAATATCTCCTGAAGTTTCTGGATGATGGCTGAGATTGATTGCTTGAGTTGTCACATCAGTACAACTCCCCGCAATAAGGGTCAAGGCCTTCCCTGGAGAAGACCTTCCTTTCTGAGGGCTTGTGCAAACTCAGGGATGATGTTCTGCAGGAACGAATGACCACTGCAAACCTCATTGTTTTGTGCCCCAAGCATGACATATACTTTGACTTGCCTGCCCTAACACCAGATAGCAGCTACAATTTAAAAACAAGTCTCACCAGCACTTCACACTCCGTTAAATAAAGTTTATTCCCGCTTGAGGAGAAGACGAGGCAATGACATCAGCAGGAGGAAATAATCAGGTACACCCCTGAGGAGGAAGGTTTATAATTGCCATTTCCTTGAAAGAAAATTCAGTTTTGAAGCGTATCAAAAATCAGCCTCGGCTTTGGACTGCAGCTGGCTTTTACATCACTCAGCTGCCTCTTTGCAAAACCATCTTCTCATTTCCCAAACGCCAGATATTGCGGCAGATCGCGAGACCAAAAGTTGGGCCGTGGAATTGCTCATGAAACCTCTTCCTCGTTATTTCCACAAATGGGTCTTCAACGAGCCCCACGTGAGGCACTGCCAGACCATGAAACTCCAAGGGATTCTTACTCCTAGTGACCTTAGCTTAGGAATGATCCACAGTGGAAGGGAAATAGATTGTAAAATCGAAGTTTCACAAGTTTTGAGCAAAATAATACGTTTGACAACATAATAAATTGCCATGGTTCAGTTACCATGGTGTACTGGAGTCTTTATCTAGTCATTATAATTTCACCGCAATAGCTCTTGCCTTATCAAAATGTTTCAGTGAATCAGGTGTTCTGGCTGCCTCTGATACGGGATAAGAGCCCTGGCCTCTTGGTCAATACATTTGTTTCAGCTAATCATTTCCAAGTTGCCAAAGGGATAAATATTTAGAACAACTGTGCGTTCAAAACATCAAAATTTAAAGGCTTAAACCACATAATCATGTTGCCAGCACCACAAATTTAAAGTTCCTGAGCAAATATTTCAGAGCCAAGCTGAGAAGTAGGATGAAACCTCGATGTTTGTTCCAGACTGCCTCTGATCCGTCACGGGAATGGAAAAGAAAGGGGAGATTCAGGGATCCACATCCAGTAGCAGATTTGGCCTCCAAAGTATGGTGCCAAATTCTGTGAAGAACACAAAATCTGATGTTGACCAGTCAGACCTCTCTGCATGGGACCCCGTAGGGCTCAGCTGCTCACCACAGAGGTCCTTCAAGGTTGGGCAGTAGCAATGTTTTGGGTGAGGAAGCCTGGACTGAATTTGCTATCAGCTGTATGAACCTGCCTCGAGCCAACTGATGCTGTGAGTTCCCAGCTGCTCTGTGAGGTCAAGATGTGGGGAGAGATGAGATGGCCATAGCAGCTTTGTATGATGCGTTTACACAAAAAATGGAAGCCAAGAGTCCTGAGGTTGCCCAGGGTGCTGAGCAGTCAAGAAATTTCTTCTGCATTTCTGGGTATTTTGACACTGGGAGGTATCATAGCAACCATCCTGGAGCATCTGCTAGAAGGAACCAAGGCTTCCAGAGGCCACCTAATACCACCCCGCTGGGCACAGCGTGGTGGATGCACATCTCCACCACCTCAGCCTGCACATCAGGAACTCCCCAACGCAACAGTCTACCTTCACAGTTTCAGAAGGGGCGTGGAGCAGGCAGTGTGGGGTGGAATTACTGATACGGGGTGGCTGCAGATGACAGATTCTTCCGTGCTAGAGCCCTTTTTGGTTGGTCTCACAACTTCACCCACAACAGAAGTCTTCCAGATAGGTAAGATTAGGTATAGACAGGGAGAGTGAAGACAAGTGGCTTGCCCAAGGTCACAGAGGAAGTGACTGACAGAGCTGAAAATAGTACCCACGAGCCCTAATTACCAGCTCTCTGTTCCAACCACTAAATAGCAATCAAGAATGATTATGCGGCAAAGGCTGTTACAGATGGGAACTGTCTTACCGGAGGGTTCATTCCACCGCAGCTTCCTACTGCGAGCTGACGCATGGTGGAGCAACGAGAACATTAGCCCTTCACCTTTCAGGAGGGTGTTTGATGAGGTGCTGGAACAGAAAACAAAAGTGAGGAGCGGAGAGAAAGCAGCGAGCAGCTGTAATTGGCACCTCAAGAGGAAAGATTCAGGTGTAGCGGGATGGTTTTGGGTGAGCACAGCCTGGTGGGGCTGTGGGAAGAGGTCCATGGACTGTCTGCTCCACAGGGTCTTCTCTAGCTTGAGGGACGGTACCCTTTACTAAACTTTGAGTTCTGGAAGCCCCTCGCTCAAGCGTATTTTTATACCCCTTAGGGGCAGGTTATTGCAGTCAGACCCTCTCCAAGACAAGCGTCAAAATGAGGATGCGGCATCACATTTGGCTCCGCTCCGATTCCGTACAGCAATCCCTTCGCTCTCGTTTTCCTAAATACAAACAGTCGAGTGGTTTTCACTGCACACCGCTCGAACATCTGCATTTAAATGTGAGGTCTGTGGCCTCTCAGCGCCGCCTCCCCCTCATTTCGATATTTCTTGCCACAGCCATTAAAAATTATATTAGCTGATTCCCAATTCTCATTTTTGGACAGGATTTCTAGAGTTGGAAGTTATTTCTTACGCTATAATTCCAACTCTCAACTCCACAGATAGTATTAGTGAATTTATGGCTTTCAAGTCGTACGAGTAACACGATCAATACTCATGAAGTAATGGGTTGGGTAACCATGCCAACACAACTTTCACGCAAGACTGGAGGGCAGGTTAGTTTTTAAAACATTGAAAGGAAAGGTAATTAAGTCTGATCCTGACGAGACACACAGATAAATGAGAAAGCACCGCAAGTCATGTGGAAATCTTTTCAACGAAGAAATAAGGTTAATGCTGCAAATAAAATTAATTCAGTGGATAACGCTGTAAAAAATATTCCCTTGCTCAAGCAGACATCAGGAAAGTTTTCTTCCTCATCTTGCATATTCAGATGAACCTTGATCTTCCTTTTGTTGCATGGCCATCTAGATTTTCTAAGGATTGTTTCCTACCCAATGGATTTTATGCATGAATACATAAGATGTAAGACAATTTTTTAGAAGAGCTTCTCTACTTTGTCCTTAGAGACCTGCAGCGATGGCGATTCCCCTACCAATCTATTCCAGGGCTAAACTCTACTTTTGGGAAGATTTCTACCTTTATGATGTGGACCCTAAAGTCCACAATCGAGGGTAATACTGCAGAAGTTGGCTGTCACTAAGGACAGGACCTGTGGGAAGGAGATGTTCCAGTGAAGAGGGGCAAGTTCAGCAGCAACGAGCTACGTGGTGCAGGAGAAGCAGGTGATAGCTTCACATCAAGATGGAGCATGTGAGAGAAGGTACAAAGGGAAGAGTGGAAGAGCACAGAGCATCAACAGAAAGGCCATATGGTAACTCAGACACCAGACTGATCGAATACCAAAATACTGACAATTTGTGACGCTTTCTACTCTACAATGTTGCACTTCTCCCCAGATCTTTTGAGATATTCCTCCTGCGCATTGCTCTGTGCTGACCCTCCAACCTGTTCCGGACTCTCTGAAGACATCATCATGTCCCCCCTACCACCTCCAGACTCCAGTTTGCCGTTCTGCTCGTGGGGAAATCCGTGTGTTGACTTCATCCACATCTAGCTAGCTAGGTATTTACTCGTCTAAACTTAGACTAAGACCATCCAAAATAGAGAACATCTGCTTTTGTATGTCTTGGCAACATCTAGAGTAATATCAGAGCTACAACAAAGCAAGAGAGACATTCTGCAAACAGTAACGTAGCTGTTGAATACGTAGGTACAAGCGTCCAGGGAATGGAGAGGCGCAGGCAGACCGCAAGCATGGAGAAAGGCCAGCGTGAGTCAATAAATGATTGGAGTCCAGGTCGCGCTTTAATGCTTGCCCAAGGCCTGGACCAGCTGTGCCGTGAGCTCTGACAACACAGGATCAAACCTGGCTTCTGTAGACAAGGTTCAGAGCTCTCACTTTTTTTTTCTTCCATCTAAAGTCCCTTCCTCATGCTTTGGATGAAGAAAGAACTCCAGTGGTTGATATCTGCAGAAGTTTCCTCAACTTCTTGTTGAACAGCTGGTCATGCTAGCGATTATCACATCAACATTCAAAGCAATGACAGCCAAGGAAGGACAGACATACAGGAATGAAAAGGATGGTGTCTCAGTGGAAAAAACCTATCAAACATGCAATTTTCAGTCACATTTTTGCAACATTGTGCAATGCTTTTGGCCCCATATTCACGCTACGAACACGACAACAAGAGCTGTCAAATCCATTGTGCCTTGCTTCTGCATTGCAGCTTTTAATTTCGTTTAAAAATAGCGTCAGCTGGGAGCTGGCAGAGGGAGTCAGTTATCATTTTACATCTAGCAGGTCCATAAAACCACAACCTGGATCTGATGGCTGGAGCTGTGAGCGTCAGCTAATGAGCTCGGGTTCTTTACAAGGGCCATATGGGCACGGTTAGAAAATGCAGTTCCGTATTAAGGAGGCAAAAAGATAAATATTTATTAATGCATTGAATTTTTTCAGGCTTTAAATAGAGTACAGACCCAAGAAGGGGATCTGTTTCCACAAGTTATAGTTTAAATTGCTACAAAAATCAGCTATTTTTTCCCAAATAAAGACATGATAGTCGAGGTTGAAGGCTTCTTGCCTATCTTGTCTCATCTATGAAACCCATGCTTCGTTTCGCAGCAAATATCCTGTGATTACCAGGATACTTGCGAAGTGCCAGCTAATATATTGCAATAGTTTGCCCAGCTCCGGCAACCAGTTGTTTCTAACGCTGGGGATGCTCCGTCACTGGTTTGAGATGTTCCATGGGCCACTTGGACCACTGCGCACATATTAAACACGGGCTTTTTGTGTAGTACCAGTGCCTGATCCCGCAATTTGTTGTATAAGAGCAAACATCTGGACTTAAAACCTCAGCGATATTCCTGGCAGACTGAATTTTTGTTCCTTTTTTATTTTATAATCACATTGCAGATCCCATGGGGAAGAACAATTCGGCAGCATATACCAAGTTGCAGGATTGGGGCCTGGCATCCCTCTGCTCAACCTCCAGTGTTTCTTGTTCTGTGTTATCTTCACCCTTTTTTATCAATTATAATTAATTCACTGAGCTCATTTTCCTGGGTTTTATTTTCTTCCCTCTGGGTTTCAGGAGACTGTTGTCCTCTGAACCCTTTGTTCTACACATCTCCTATGTCTTCTTCTAATTTATATAATTTCTCATGCTTGGCATTGTAATTGCCTGGTCATGTACACTATTTTCTCTCAGCCAGCTCAGAGGAATTTAAATATTTCCAAATTTAATTTAATAAATGAACATAGGTACATCTAAAAAGGTTCTTCTAACTCTGAGTTGTTCCAAGAACAATTTTGATTTTGTCTTTCCCTTGGCTGGCAGCCGTTCCCTCCTGCTCACAGGTACCAATCACCTCTCAGACGGTTTAACTGATAAAGATACAGAGTTCAATTCCGAGCTATTTTTCCTCGCTTTGAAGATCACTGCTCCAATTTCAGACCCGCATGCTTGTCTGTTTCTTATAAATACATCACTTGGTCTAACAGAGAGATATTATCCCTCCTCACCACCCGGCATCACTGGACCATGACAGCTGTGAGAGCATTGCTGGTACCAGCTACAGTGAATGAGGGTCAAGTCTAAACCCAAGCTGCGGATGGCAAAGGTAGATCCATCCATTTTCTTATTTATTAATTCAATTTTGAAGTCAGAACGGTATTTTTTTTTTTCTGTGTGAAAACTCTAAGAGAAACTAGCAGAAGGTCGGATGACCCATGTGAAGGCAACATCTACACGACTGAGAAGCTTTGTCCTGAAATTAGAGTTCATGTCCCTTCTGAAAAAAAACCCAGCTAGACTTGAATGAATATAAACCAAAATGATTTTTTTTTTCTTTTGTAAGCGATGAAATTTTCAAACAGCTTTCCCATAAAGGTAACAGAAAGGAGAAAGCTCGGCTACTTTCAGGATGAAGCTTGAATAACATGTGAAAGAGCTGATCTGATTCAGTTGCCTAAAATAAGAGAAATCTAGGCAATGAAATTATTATTATAATTTGAATTTCTCTGTTCTCATCTATAAGACTTCATAGTATTTCATTTTCCGGTGTTTGCTGCAATTAATCATCGGGGTTTTGCTGCTGTGGTGCTCCCTGTTGAGTTTTGAAGTCCTTTGTGTTGCCGCTCTCCCCCGTGAGACACTTAACCCAGGCTTTGGATGTATTTTGTTCATCTTTGGCTTGGGCACCTTTGCTTTCTACCCCTTCCTCTCACTTAGCAGGTCAAACTGTGCTTCTTCCTGAATGCCTTGCCATCGAAACGCAAAAAGTACGAAGGACACTGAAGGATAAATCCCTAAATTTGGTGGGAGGCAAGCCAGCTCATGCTCTGGGGGCTGCTTTTTCTTCTGAGGCAGGGAAAGCTAAGAGTTCTGGACTGTTAATATTAACGATTACATCTTTATCTGCTTTCTTGATTGACTTTCCTTCTGTGTTTCAGCCCTGGAAATTAGCCCACATTCAACTTACTTTCAGGAACAAAAGAAAATAGTAGAAGCTAAAAGAAATAATCTCTTCCATGGTTTTTATCATACTTTATAGTCCTCTATTTATTACTCCCCATTTATAACCAAACCTTGTATTTCTTCACAAATCAGTTTATGTTCGCAACGTTGGCTGTGGGCTGCCTGGATTTTCTAAGTCTGAACTGGTGTTTGAGGCTGAAAGAAGGGAGGAAAAGAAGAGGGAAAGAAGGTGAGAAGGATCTACAGCAACCAAAACCAGCTACCTGGGAGCGGGAAAGGCTTAGATGGGAATGAGGAGCTTCAGGTCTTCATTTGCTGGAGTCAGGGTCTCAGGAGGGATTTGAGCCTTTCCCTCTCAGTCTTCAAAAAAAAAAAAAGGATCTCCAATAGATCCAAAAAAGCATTTTTTTTTCCTTTTCCACAAGTTTTCATGTCAAAATGAACTCAGTTTTTTAATGCTATATATTAACTCAGAGTAGCTGCATCAAGAGAAGCGTGGCCAGCAGGTCGAGGGAGGTGATTCTCCCCCTTTGCTCTGCTCTGGTGAGACCCCACCTGCAGCATTGCGTCCAGTTCTGGAGCCCCCAATGATTTCTGACACGGTTAATATGCATCTGCTGAGAATCAGCTGAAGTTGGCTCTTAAATAAGTTGTCTGAAAACATTCACTTTGCAGGAGTTCACAGCCAGAGCCCCATGAAATATTCAAGCCAGCATTACCAGTTAATTAAATTGACTTTTTTTTTTTCCTCTCCACAAGGCAGTGATAAATAGATTCCTTGTTATGAAAATGAAATATCAAAGTAATAATGACATTGAAAATAAATGTCGTAACTGGTAATGATCTCCTACTGCAAGATAAGCGTCAAGTCATTTACGAAAAACAAACACGGGGAGGAGGCAGAGAAATGGGTTACTATACTCTGGAAATAACCTTCATCTGGTTCCAAATTCCAGGCCAGGAACATCATTGCCAAGCTACCAAATGAACACATTAAGAAAATACAGAAGAAGAAATGTAAAATGGGAGAAGGAAAAAGGAAGCACTAGCCTCGTACAACTTATTCAACTTAGCGTAACCTCAGGACGGCCACGAGGTATGGATGTGACTGATATTTTCAGTCCTAAATTTTCACCCCTGCCACTGAAGAACCACACCAAGGATTAATCACAGTGGATCACTCCTAAAATGCTTTCAAGATAAGTTTATTCATATTTACAAAGCTGGCCAGAAAACGCTGCTATATGTACTCTTCATCACCTCTTCGGGCTAGGAACAAAATTTGTTAAATCTAAGGCCCTTCAGAGACCTGACCTGCAGTTCCACCTCGTTGTAACATCCAAGCAAATAAGAGCTGTAAAGCAGCAGAAACAAAGAGATAAATTCCCCAGGGACCCACTAAATAATTAATTTATTTAACAAAAGTTTGTGTGAGTAGAAACACAACCCCTTTCATTCCTGCTGATGGTTTCTTCTTTTTTTTTCATTTTTTTCATTTTCAACAACAGCAAAAAAAAAAAAAAAAAAAAAAAAAAAAAAAA
>JAAGAY010009481.1:6222-36558 GCA_011801015.1 Ardeotis arabs | reverse complement strand
CGACCTGATCTAGTGGGGGATGTCCCTGCTCCTTGCAGGGGTTTGGACTAGATGACCTTTGAAGGTCCCTTCCAACCCTAACCATTCTATGATTCTATGATTCTATGTTTTTACTTGAGCTTACTTTCAAGAAAAACAGTGCCTATAAATCCTTGTAGAATACTGATTTCTCAAAATTGCAGTGAAAATATTAAACATTTAAGAGTCTAGAAATGTATATAACTTACTACTTATGTTAGATGATGTAAGACATGGGGATAATATGACAAAATGTATCTCTGCCACATTAAGAATAGCTTAATTTTTTACAATGATGTTTTATCTGTATTAATGTTCATCACTAAAATAGCTACACCCTGTGCCATTATATGAAGTCCATTTAAGCAAGACTTCAACTAAAGTTAAAGTTTTTTTCCACTTACCCTGTTTTTTGATTTTCATTTCCCCCTTTTTTATTGTGGCAGCACAAGCATTTGACCTAACTTACAGCCAAGACATCCACATGAAAAGAACTCAGAAAAAGAGCCCTCTCAGACAAATCAATGTCCCTGCTTAATTCACTATCAAGCTGCAAAGAGCTCCATGGAAAGCTGTATAAGTATAGGAAAGAATGCTAAAAGAGAGAATTCAATCTTTGGCAGTGGCGTTACCTTTCACGTATGTCAAATTGATACATCCTTACCAAGTTAGTCACAGTTTGCCTTTTTGATCTACCTGAATTTCCTTTCACCTGTTGATTATATTCACAGTTAGACCTTTGCCTGGCAGCTGAATGATGTTCACTTAAACAAATTTTTTTTATTTAAGTAAAATTCGAAGATTAAGAAGATTCAGAGAATGCAATTTTTTCCCATGTTTTCCATCTGAAAACTGTTGGCCTAGGTTTTCATGAGATTTTATTTGTGGTGATGTTTTGTTTGTTTGATTTAATTTCAATTTTTTTTTTTTTTGTCTGGCAAAGTATCCTCTGCCCAATGATTATCCAGAATCTCTACTGTAGTACTCCTAGAAAAACTCTCACACTTTGTAGAACAAATTAAATCACTCAGAAAACAGATATGACCTCAACACATAATTTGACATAGAGCAATTTATCTGCTCTTAAACTCTTCACTATACTCTAAAAATTTGTCTTTAAAGTCCCAAACATTCTACTTAAATCTATAGGGCTCACACAAAGGCTGCGTCTATACAGATAATCTATAAAATATTAAAGTTTTCTACCTAAACCTTTACATTTTAAACATATACTTATAAGGATGATTTTAACACACTGTAATTTGCTTTTCATTTTGAACTACAAATTGAACCTTTTGTATTACTATTCTGTATCCAGACATGACATTCTGTGGGCCTCTATTAGTTTTGATGGGTTACCATGGAAACTGGAGAAAGAGAAAGAGAAGGAGAATACATGTTTGTATGCTTAACCACAGTGAGTTACATCCTTTTCCACATTTCTTTGAAAGAAATCAGTGACTGAACGTAGAGACAAAAATTTATTTTTAGACATAAGCCATGGTACAATGTATGTTTGTGGCAAGATGGAAGATATTAATGATTTATGCTGGATTTACATTAAAGGCTTCTGTTTATACTAAAAGCATGAATGTCACTGACCATGGGAGTTCAAGCTGTCCAAAATCTTTATGAATCTACCTACCCAGCCCAAATAGGGCATGAAAATGAAGGGTGGACCTATTAAATTGTGCTGCATGGTAAACATCAGAAAACAACTGCCAGCTTTGAACAGAATCAAAAATTCATCTCCTGGAGCCTATCAAAATGCTCTCAGCTTACAGTGACTTTTTGCCTTGATCAATGTGTGTTAAAATCAAAGTAGTGATGAAAGAATTTGTATAAGGTCCAAATTTACAAGGCTATTCAACACATAAATGTGGAGGAAAAAACCCACAACAGTAATGAAAAAGAATAGATTCGTGGATTCTAAATACACTTTGGAAATAAAAATTAATGTAGTTTTTTAGGGTAACAAGTATGAAAAAACCAAATAATTTTTACAAATAAAAAATGAACAGAAATTTGACAGTGGTATTATATGTTACTTGTTATTACTTGCATTTGAGAAATTTGATGATAATTTACAAAGTGTACCATGTGGGGAAAACAAAACACTTAAGTAGGTGAATCCGTATATGTTATATGTTTACACAGTATATCTTAGATAGATACTCTGCCTTTATCCTGAGCTGACTATACATATTTATTGTGAAACATTAAGCTATTTTATATCACACCTGAATACACTCACTCAGACCTAGTGGGATCTTTTTGTTAGCTGACTGTACAGGAAAGAGACTATAACCTTGCAAGCAGACCTACAGATACATTTTTGGGTTTTTTTCTTTTTTTTTCCCCCTACAGATAAGTAGAAATTCAGTTATTCAGTTAAAATTGAAAAAAAAAAAAGTAAACTAAAGAAATCAGCTATGGCTTTCACAGTTCTTCCATCTAAATTGAACATATTATTATGTGATTAGAAATACCCAAGATTAACTGAATGTTCAAGCTCTCTTTCTTCTGCTATAGGAATGAAACCTTAAGATGCAGTGAAAATTGCTGAGGTGTTGTATGTAGTGAGTTGCCTACAACCAGAAATATGTATATGGCTGTAATCTATGGAGTGAAAACAATCACCCAGAAAAGGGCACTTAAATCCTGAATATGTACAAATTTGACAGAGAAGCTGATTTTTTTTTTGGCCTGCTGTGGCACCAGTCATTCAGACATTCCAAGAAAACAGCACAGTGGCTTCCCCAATCTTCCTTGACTTATGTGGAAGGAAATAGAAAGAAATTGCAGTGGTAAACAACATAGAAGGAGCACATAGATTTTTTTTTTTTTTCTGATCGAAGTGCTACACTTTCATTCCCTTCATTATGTGATCTGACAGTAGAAGCAGGCAAGGTTCATGCCTCTGTCATGAGAACCATGTCCCTTTCATATGCAAAACATAAGAAAATAATCTCTTAAAAAGTGAATGTTTAAAATGAAGCTAAAACTTTTTATTTCCTTTTTCCTTAGACGGATTCCTATATCATGTGATAACTTTTGCAGATTCTTTTTTGACATCTTAAACACTGAGTCTTGTTTTGGGACTGAAACCTCTCAAGAAACTCTGAATTACTTCAGAAAGCAAAACACCCAGAAACAGGCACTGAAATTATCTGTGTGAAATATCTAGGCTTTGTTAGGTGCGTATATATGTGTTTGTAAGTTACAAGTTTGAAGATTTGCAGTATAATTTTTACAGTTCTTAATCAAGCTTTGACTGACGGAGCTTCACTAAATCAAAGAAGTTCTGACTCCATTAAGATCACCACTGAAACTTTCACTGTCTTTAACAGTCAGGATTGTTTATATGTAAGTATAAAAACAAACACATCTTCCAAGTGTTTATCAGAGATAGCTTGTCAGTCAATTATGTGCAATGTTTAATTATTTTTAATTTACCATGCTAGCAGGATAAATTTAAATATTCATGCTGAGAGCGTGGGTTGATATTTGCAATGGAACAAAAAGGAAAGTAAATAATCTCTATTTACCTCAGGTATAATTCTGCAGAGGAAAGTATGACACACTGAGTATGAACAAGTTTCAGTGCAACACAAGAAAAACTAACATACTAGAGAAATATCCTGTGAAAAAAAAGAAATTTACTACTTTGGCACATATTAAAGTGACAAGAACCTTGAAGTTATATTTGATACTAAAGTAGTCTGCATATTTCCATTGGTTATATGTATTCTCTCTCAATGCTTTCACATAGGGCGGATGCATCAGTAAGAAACATTTTAATTTAAAATGATGCAAAGTGGTCCCAGTGCAAACAGAGACATTGAAACAAATGATTAAGCTATTGAAAACTGTCCAAGTACTGAATTTTAAGATAACAAAATATATAAAAAATCATTATTTAATGATGGCAGTTGTGCAAGATTGAATCTAGTGCCTGATACTGTTACTGTTATTATCTTCAACTTTCACATAAAGACGAAAATCTTACAATTCTCAGTTATTCAGGTAAATTGCTTTGAATACCAAATACACATTTTGGATAACTTTTTTTTTTCCACCATTTGTAAGGCAAACAATTTTTCCCAATTCCTATGAATCACTGAGCTGATGCCAATTTCGAATACCAAGGAACAGTACTGAAGAGTTCAGAACATTTTGAGATTATGCAAGGGCTATGTTGCCTTCACCATACTGATCAGGAGACAATACTCTCCTGCTTAGATGGTAGTTGCTAGTAGATATTTCTTGCAGAGTTCTAGTGTTCTGAAGCACTGAAATAAAATATTACCAAATAAAAATACTATTTTGAAAAGATTTTTAATGAATAAAATAATCTTATCAATCCATAAGATTAATGCTAGAAATAACTAGTATGTTACATTATACAAGTTCTCATTACACTATTCTGGAAAAAAACCTGCGGATTTTCAGTGAAACAAAGTTCCACACATAGGTACCATCTTTCCTATGCAATGTGGCTCTCTTGGAGAGGGGTATAGAAGCTATTTCATTTTTTGCAAAGATATTATGGTACTGCATACACTAAGGATCTCCTAACAAACATTCTCAGATGCAATATGAGTACTTCAAATTGCAGGTTTCTGGTAGTGACAGTAAAAAGTCAGATTGGGCAATTTGATCTTTAAAGAGGTCATATTTAGCTGCCTTTAAGTGTGACGTCTTAAATAGACTGTGATATGCAATGCATATATTTAGAGACTGAAAAATCTTTAGTTTAGATAGCATTATTTTAGCTTACATTGATTTCATACACAGTGTTTTATCATTTATTGCACATGCAGTCACGGCAGTAGGCAGTTAAATAAATAGGAAAAAAGTAAAAAAACCTACCTGCAATATTTTTTTCAGTATGATTACACAGTAATTAATTTATTAAGATATTTGCCTTCTATCCCTTCCTGCTTCCAAGACTTTATATTTTAAACATTTTATCCTTAGCGTTTGTAAATCCATTAGTAAGAACTGATGGACCACAATATTCACTTGTCTGTTTGTATTCTTTAGAGAGGAAGCAGGTACTAGTAGTCATATTAATTTCTTTTTTTTTTTTTTTTGAGAATTGCAACATCAAAAATTGCAAATAGATGCTGTTCTTTCAAAATTTACTAGCAAAATTAAAGTAGTGCTACATTTAGGTTGATAGTATTATTAAAAAATATTACATCAGATTAATTTGCTTTATGACAACAGATTTTTACCTTAACCAGATCAATTTTTCACTGGTAGGGGAAATAATATCTACATTATATTGTTCTATTAATAATTTTAGAACAAAAAGGTAAAGATTTTATGACTATTTTTGTCTCTTATTGAGGAATAGATCTATTTCAATCATTAAAATCTATTGACAGCTGTTTCTAAGATTTTTTCCCTTTGAAAAATGAAAAGGAAAACTATTGCCTTTTATAGTTCATGAAAATGATCTCCCAAAATAAGTTTAATGTGACTGTTCTTCCTGTAAAATTTAGCAATTTCTGCATCACCCAGGCTGTTTTGGGGCTACCTTCTTTTTAACTATTTTTCCCTCAGACAAAACATTTCATGAGACATAAAGTTTCCAAATTTTACCATTTGCCAGTTACAGAAATATCAGAATTGTTGCACATTTACGGACAGTGTAACCAGTAAGTCTCTGTTCTGCAATTTGAATAAATTCTTACCTCTACTCTCTGTCAATTATGTGGGCAGGTGGAGGAGGGTAATCCTTTCCTTCTGCTCAGCACTGCTGAGGCCATACCTGAAATTCTGTGTCCAGTTCTGGGCTCCTCACTACAAGAGAGACATGGACATAGTGGAGAGAGTCCAGCGAAGGGCCACAAAGAGGATGAAGGGACTGGAGCATTTCCCATGTGAGGAAAGATTGAGAGAGCTAATACTGTTCAGCTTAGAGAAGAAAAGAGAAAGCTCAGAAGGGTCTTATAAATTCCTATAAATACTAGGAGGGAGGGTGTAAGGCGGACAGAGTCAAGCTCTTTTCATTAGTACTCAGTGTCAGGAACAGAGGCAATGGGCACAAACTGAAACACAGGAGATTCAATCTGAACATGAGGGAACACTTTTTACTGCAAGGGTGACTGAGCAGTGGCACGATTTGCCCAGGGAGGTTGTGGAGTCTTCATTCTTGGAGACATATTTAAAAACATCTGGACATGTTCCTGGGCAACTGCTGTAGGTGGCTCTGCTTGATCACAAGAGTTGGACCAGATGACCTCCAGAGGTCCCTTCCAACCTCAATCATTCTTTGATTCTGTGATTCTGTGATTCTATCAGCAAATACTGATTTCTGGATTTCCCAGCCTAGGGAAACCCTGTTATTGACTGCAAGATAATTAGAAAGGATAGAATATACTTCATTCACCTACACAGCAGCAGAAAGGGAATGACAGACACATCTTTTAAAAAATACCAACAAATGATACCCAGCCTCTGTTAAGCTTGAAGTACAACAAAGTACATAAGTTTCCTTCGTAACCTTTAAGGCACATTTTTGTGAATCTTACAAGTGTCTGCTGCCCTTTTAAGATATATGTAAGTCTTCTGTCGTTTAAATACTACTGATAGGATGAGAGGAAATGGCCTCAAGTTGTGCCAGGAGAGATTTAAATTGAATATTAGGAAAAATTTCTTCACTGAAAAGGCTGTCAAGCATTGGAACAGGCTACCCAGAGAAATGGCTGAGTTACCATCTCTGGAGGTATTTAAACATGCAGATGTGGTGCTGAGGGACACAGTTTAGTTGTGGACTTGGTAGTATTAGGTTAATGATTGGAGTCAATGATTTTAAGGTTTTTTTTCCAACCTAAATGATTCTATGATTCTACGGTTCTGTGATTCTACTGTCACTGATGACATGATTTCATCTTACCTACTACTTTGGTACTTCTGCAATATTGCTGTTTTCTGCTGGAGTAATGGAATTATTCTGAAACACAACTAAAATAAAAATTACCTAATTTTGAAGAAAAATATTTCAATAGAGAATTGCATCCTAAGAGCAAAACCAGAAAAGGGAAATTCAGCCACTGGTTTCAATGACATCAGGATTTTATCCATACTTTACCAAAACCCAATGAAATAGTTTTCTACATTTGAGAGTAAAATCTGTTTTAAGAAGAAAAATAAAATGTTTGTTGTTTTTTTTTTTTTTTAAATGAAGGGTTCATTTTTTACTTACCTCATGAAGACAGATATCTGCAACATTATGACACTCTTGGCAGCAGATCAAACCTGACTATTACATATCATTTCAAAAAAAAAAAAAAAAATAGACTTAATCTAAACTTGTATTCTTGGTGTTCTCTTTGAATATATTTTTCTTAATACAGATAAATTTTCTAATGTAAATGTGCATGAATTATTTCAAACACACAAATTAAAAAAAATGCACAATTATCTCAAATTTTATTTCCAAGAACATACGAAATACATTATGTGACTTCTAAGTCATGTAAATTAAGCATAAATGTTGCATTTAACATTGACATTAACTGCTGGGATCAGATTTCATTTGTATACTTATCTTAGGGCCAAGTGACCACACTTTTTTTTTTTCCTTGTCACATTTTGCAAATCTTCAAAGGTTTAAAAGCTTAAGATTCCACAGCAATACCCATACTTTTCTCATAGAATCCATATGTTCCTTCCCAGTGATGGAATCTATGTAGTAGTAATTTAACAATTACAGGTGAAATTCAGATTTATTACAGGTGAAATTCAGATTTATTACAGCCTTCCGTAAGATGTGTTAGCCTAAGGGCAAAGAAAGAAAACAAGGAAGTCTCTACATGCATTGCAAATATTTGGTTACAGTTCACCAGCAGTACACGCTAATATATACAGGCATACATGCAATCAGTCCAAAACTAGGCGTAATGGCATAAGCAACTTGTTCAGAACTGACCTTTCTCTGCTCAGAAGGGGTTAAAAACTGCCCAAAGAAAATGCTCCTCTTCTCCTTGTATTACTCTTTTTTTTTCTGTTCTATGGTCACTAATTTCCCTTTGTGGGCATATAGTTTGGGTCTTGAGTTCTGTTCTTCTAAGCGCAGAAAGACCACATGCCATTCTAAACCCTATGAACATTAATTCATATAAGAACTTGCAATATGTACAACTTCTTTTCTCCAGAAGAACAATTAAAACATTTTCAGCAACAGAATTCTAAGAAACAATAGATGAAAACCACATACACTTGTTTATGTATGTCTATGTCCTCTGGCATACAAATGTAAGTTTTGGTATGAAGAGCAGGCAATTATACTCAGAAAAATTCCCATGGTGGTAAATATTTTTGCAAATATGAAGGAAGGAGCCTGAATGTAACTGAGACAATGACTTCTTCAGAACTCCAATGGATGTTTGAAATGTGGTGTCCTGATTTTCTTCCCCTAAATTATTCATTTGAATTCAGTCCAGGTCAGTGGAAAGTTAAATTGAAAGTTTTTGCCGTTTACCTAATGCTTAGTCTCTGAATAGAACTGATGAGTTTCATCCCTTTTCTGTGGGATGATTCATACTGTACAAAATTATGCTCTCATCTGGTACAAATCAGGACCCTAATTAGTAGCCTAAACAAAGGACCCAGAATAGATCTATCTCTTAAGTGGCACTGTCAGTGAAAATCCCCAAAATCCAAAAGCATGGCAAGCTTTTACACATGCTATACTTCTGTATATAGATAGTTTCAATCTCTTAAGAAAAATATATGTGGCATGTAATTGTGCATAAAAGTCTTGAGTGCTGACTGCCATTCAAATATGCTTACAAATCCCTAGTACTTTTAACACATATTTTAGAATTGCTTTAAAATAAAAGGCTGTGGTATATATTGGTTCCAAGACTTTCATAAAACTTTATTAATTCCGAGAGATTTTTTTCATTAATATTGTCAATATTCAATAATATTCTAGGTAAGTGGCAAACACTTTTGTTGCTTAAAAAAAAATTACTAGGTTGCATTTCTCCTGTATATTCACCTACAAATCCTACAAAAAAAAAAAAAAAAGAATATTTTGAATAAGTGGCCCAATATATGCAGTTCAAAAATAAAATCATCTTTGCAATGTTCAGCTAAAAGTGATTAGGTTATTTGACTTACTGTAAAAAAACCAGAGCAAAGCTTCTACAATGGCAAAAGCTAAGACACAACTAAAATACATTTGCATAGGAGAAAGAAAGAGGGGTGGTTTTTTGTTTAGTTAGTTTTGTTTTCTTTTCAAACAGTGATCAGACTGGAAAATTAGCCGCTTTGGGATTTTTCAGCCAGTGGTAACAGATGGCTAAGTTAGTGATGAACCACTGAAGAGGCTGGAGAGTTGATTAGGGAGACTGAAAGCATGTATCCTCAAATTGGCAGAATGCCTAGTAAAAGCAGTGACCCATCACTTATAGCAAGTCTTTAAAATATTAAGTGGACAGACATATTCGGAAGCAGGGCGGGGAAGGGGGTCGGGAAAGCTTGTTCAGCGAATTTTTTTTTTCATAAAGTTTTGTGGTAGAAACAATTTCTCAGTTCTTGCTTATGTTTCTGCTGCAGCTCCTTTTTCTACTCCTCTCTTTTTAAAGTGGGCTATAGGTGCACAAAAATGAGGGAGTTTTATTTCATTAGTCATAGCTTTTAGAGAAATAACAACCAAATAAACCTGCTCCTTTGAATATCAACCTTTTGTTTCTGTGGTTATAATAGAAGCTTACTTTAATCATCTGAAAAGGAGGGGACTAGCATTGTTTGTTGTCTTTATTGATTTTTGTGGAGCATTTGAAAAAATGTTTATCTGTGGAAAATGTCTTTGACTTTAAGTTAAAGTTCTAAAAGTAGATGAAGGAGGTTAATATTCTACTGAGGACTAAATGCAGTCTTAGACCACAGGATTTATAAATTTGGACTATATTGCTCTTTCTCTGGTACTGGATGCTTCCATCATTACCCACATTTGCTACTTCCTACAGTCATTTATTTCCCTTCACAAAAAAAAAAGAAAATAATTCATATTAACGTGCTAGAAATTAGTATTTTGAAAATAGGAATAATTCTTTCACCTAGAAAAGTAACAATTCTAGAGGGAAATGTAGCCAAACCTTTGACTAATGAAAACTCTCTTTACCCACTTTGCACCTTGTCTTTTCTCTCTGAGTAACACCAGTGCAAAAGATTGATTACGTACAGTCTAAACCTGTTAAATAGCAGCAGTAATAGTATGCGGTTCAATTTTGCAGCTGTCATTAGCTACCATGTGGGCAAAGCTGGTTCTCTGACAATGGCTTTCTAACGCTTGCGTAGTATTAAAAACATAATGAAAGTTACTAGAACTAAAGAAAAAAACAAATCACAGAATCACAGAACAGTTAGGGTTGGAAGGACCTTTAGAGGTCATCTAGTCCAGCCCCCCTGCAAGAAGCAGGAACATCTCCAACCAGATCAAGTTGCTCAGAGCTCGGTCCAACCTGACCTTGAATGTTTCCAGGGATGGGATGTCTACCACATTACTGGGCAACCTGTTCCAGTGTTTCACCACCCTCATTGTAAAAAATGTTTTCCTTATAAAGTCTGAACCTACCTCCTCCTATTTTAAAACCATTACCCCTCATCCTATCACAACAGGCCCTGCTGGAGGGTTTCTCTCCATCTTTCTTATAAGCCCCCTTTAGGTATTGGAAGGCCGCAAGAGCTTATTGGAAGGTCTCCCCAGAGCCTTCTCTTCTCCAGGCTGAACAGCCCCAACTCTCTCAGTCTGTCTTCGTAGGAGAGGTGCTCCAAATACAACCTGAGAAAATGCTTTAGATGTTTGCTTTAATTTTTATTGCTGTTTCCCACAACACTATGTAGGTATTTACGTATAGAAATTTGCCTCTTAGAACATGTCTGTGTGGTGTAAGATTGTGTCCTACATGTATGTTTTGTCAACCCAAGTACTGAAATCAGGAAAGACACATTCTGCTTATCATCTGTCCTGCACTAAAATAATGTCTTTTCAGAAAGGCTAATTAACCTAAAAAATGTACCACTAGTATGGCTATATTTTTCTGTTATTTGAGCTGGCTAGTAAGTTCAGTGTGAAGATGCCCCTTATGCATGCATATATGTTCACACATGCACTGTCTGTGCCTTATTCAGACTCACTGGCTTTATAAAGCAAAGAAGTAATTACCTCCTGGGATCAATAAGTTTTTTATATCTTGGACATAAGCAAAATAGACTGTCTAGAAGTTCAATATTATCTCTTTTGACTAAGGTCTGTTGCATATATGCACTAAAGTTCTGTATCTCCCAAATCCCCGCTTCTTTTTTTTTGAGCCTAGCAATGGCTACTCAGTAGGATGTTTTATTTTCTCCTAGAGTTTGCTACAAGTTGATATTCTGCTACTACTGCCCATGCATGAATATGCTATGCTAGCATGTATGAATATTACTCAGCTAGTAATCAGGGATGACATCAAAGTATTTTTTTTCCCAGATATCACTTTTCCTCCATCTTTCTACAGAGACCTCCATCTGCCTACATTGGTACAAAATAGCTAGTACAAAAAAAATAGCTTTCAGATATGGAAACTTTGTGCCTCTAAAATAAATGTCTTTTTAATGTAAGTTACTCTTTGATGCTGCTTGTTTTTAAACACAAAAATTCTTTAGTCTTTTTATCCAGTAAATAATGAAAAGGTCTGGAAACATTCTCAGGAGGTGCTCTTGCAGGAATATACTCACTGGAGCCTGTTGGCATTTGTTATCAACCTTTTACCCAAACCCACCTTTAACTCTACTAATAGCTATACAAATATCTACACTGAATAGAAGCAACCAGGACAAGCACCTATATAAATCATCAATGTTAAATGCCCTCTGTCCTGGAAACTCACAGAAAACTAAATTAGATTAGGTGATAAACTCTAACAGGATTTATTTGTAACAAGCTGATAATGATTTCAAACTTAGCTCTACTTTAACTGAAATTGCTTTAAGATTCCAATATTATTAACAATTCACAGGTTCAAAATGTCACTCAGAAATTAATGCTACACAATGAGCTCAAGGATTCTTAAACTTTTATGGTCAATGATCCAAAATGCACAATCACTCACCTAACAAAAGGAGGACTCTCAACCTTGAGACGTTTCCTTAGGCAGCGTCTCAAACTGCAGACTCACTGCTCCAAGGAAGAACAGCTCAAACTTGCCTTCTGGCCATGGCTCCATTTATACCCTAGTTGAATCTGATTTGTGGTTGTATATGGTCACGTTAATTCTCATTGTCTGAAGATTCCAGTAGCCACTGTGTGGGCTTGACCAGAACTTTCTAGGGCTTTCTGGGTATGTATGTGACAACAGCCAAATGGTTCTAGAAGCTTCTTAGCTTAGGGTGGGTGTGCCTTCCACATCCTTGGCTAAGAATGCCTATGCAGAATGACGTGCGCTGTCTCAGACCTCAGTAATTTCATGAATTGGTCTTAGAAAAGCAATAGCTCATATCTACTTTAACTTTCTAAAGACACATCGTATTTTCCATAATGTAGTTAAAAATATGTTCCCTTTGCTTATTTGGTTGGTTGTGCTCCTTTTGGCTGGGATAGAGTTGATTTTCTTCACAGAAGCTAGTAAAGGGCTGTGTTTTGTATTTGTGCTTGAAAAAATCTTGATAGTAGAACAGTACTTACACAGAGTCAAGGCCTCTTCTGCTCCTCACACCACCCCACCAGCGAGTAGGCTGGGCATGCACAAGAAGTTGGGAGGGGACATAACCAGGACAGCTGACCCTAACTACTCAAAGGGATATGCTACAACCTCATACTCAGCAATAAAAGTAGGGGGGAAGTTAGTGGGGAAGGCTGCTGGTCAGGGACTGGCTGGGCATTGGTCGATTGGTGGTGAGCAACTGTTTTCATTTGCATCACTTGTCTTTCTTGGGTTTTATTTCTCTTTGTTATTTTCATTTTCACTAAATTCATTATTATTATTATTATTTTCAGTTTCATTTTCATTATTTTTGTTTCAATTATTAAACTATTTTTATTTCAACCCATGAGTTTTATGACTTTTACCCTTCAGATTCTTTTCCCTCATCCAGAAGGCAGGGAGTGAGTGAGCTGCTGTGTGCGTGCAGTTAGTTGCTGGCTAGGGTTAAACCATGACATTGGTATAATTGATGTATTGGGTTTAGCTGGCAAGGTTTTGGTACTAGGGGCTGCAGGAGTGGCTTCTGTGAGAAGACACTAGAAGCTGCTCTCATGTCAGATAGAGCCAGTTTCAGATGGTAGTAAGATAGACTCACCACTGGCCAAAGCTGAGCCAGTCGGTGACATTTGTAGGGCCTCTGTGATAATATATTAAAGAAAGGATAAAAAATACTGCACAAGAAGTGAGGATATATGAGGGAAATTGCACTGCAGGCACCAAGGTCAGTGAAGAAGCAGGGGCAGGAGGTGCTCCAGACGCCATAGCAGAGATTCCCCTGCAGCCTGTGGATAAGTCCATGGTGAGGCAGGCTGTGCCCCTGCAGCCCATGGAGGACCCTACACCAGAGCAGGTGGATACATCCAGAAGGAAGCTGCAGCCTGTGGAGGGACCATGCTGGAGCAGGCTCCTGGCAGGAACTCCAGCCCTGTGGAGAGAAGCCCGTGCAGGAATAGGTTTTCTGGCAGGACCTATGATCCCGTGGGGATCCATACTGGAGCAGTCTGTTCCTGAAGGATCACACTCTGTGGAAAGGACCCATGCTGGAGCAGTTTGAGAAGAACTGCAGCCCATGGGAAAGACCCACATTGGAGCAGCTTGTGAAGGACTGTGTCCCATGTGAGGGACTCTATGCTGAAGCCAGGGTAGCGTGTAAGGAGAGAGTGGCAGAGACAACATTATGGACTGATGGCAACCTCCATTCCCCATTCCCCTTTCCCCTGTGCCACTCAGGAGGATGATGTAGAGAAACTGGGAGTGAAGTTGGGCCTGAGAAGGAGGGAAGGGTGGAGGGAAGCTGTTTTTAGATTTGTTCTTATTTCTTATTATCCTAGTCTGTTTAATTGGCAATAAATACATTAATTTCCCCAAGTCAAGTCTGTTTTGCCCATGGCAGTAATTAGTAATTGATCTCTCTGTCCTTGTCTCAACCCACAAACTTTTCATCATATTTTCTCCTTTCCTATTGAAAAGGAGCAACTTAGTGGGCACTTGATAGCTGGCCAAGGTCAACCTACCGCAATCAGTTACAAGAACATTTATTTCAGAATATTTTACAGTGAAATGATCCTAAAAATTATCTTTAAATTAGTCTTTCAGTATTATCTCACTTTCAGAATGTAAGAAAAAATATTTCCAGATATAAAATCCTCTAGGAAGATATATTAGGCACAACTGGCAGGGTTTAGGTGGCAGAAGTCTGCCAGGGTACCCTGTATGGGAGGTGACCATGACATGCCCTGTGCTGGGCACAACTGGTTCCAGCTAGAGCTAACACTGGTGCAAACAGCCCATTGCACTCCAAAATTGCTGCAGCTCGAGGACCCTGCAGCACCTCTATTCAGGCAATGACAAGATAGCAGCAGCCACTGTGCAAGGACAAATGGGGGAGATGCAGAAAAAAACACAGAGGGACACACGATGAGAAACAGAAGAACAAGAAAATATGTGGTGGAAACATCAAGGAAATGCAAAGAGACACAGTGGCGAGTCGCTCATGGGGAGAGATACACATGGAGAGAGACATTGTTGAGGACGTGGTTGGAGGCTTTTGGAAGGAGGTGCTCTGACTAAAGGAGGTAAGCCTCTGAAGGACAGCCACCATGAGAGACCCAAATTGGGGCAGGGACATCCCTGAGGGAATGCAACTTGTGCACCACCTGTGCCAGGGCAGAGGACAAATGGGAAAGAAGCCAAGAACAGCAGAGGAAAATGTAAAAAAGTGAGGAGTGGCAGAAAGAATCTGCTATGCACTGATGTAAACCTCCTGCTCTCCCGTTGCCTCGCCAAAGGAATTGGCTTGGCTGAGTGAAAACAAGTGGAACTGAAACTAGGAAGGAAGTACGAGAGGTGTTTGACTTTAGTTGAGCCTGGGAAAGGGGGAGGAAATGTGCTTCACTAAATGTTTGTTTAATTATGTGTTTTCTTTTTCCTCAATACCTAAATCAATGATCAGAACAAAATCAATACACAAACAATAATTTTTAAAAGAAATTGCAATAGATGAAAGACAACTCAGATGCTGATCAGCTGTTACCACCTGGTATTTTATATTTTTTTTAGTTTTAACGTAGGCAATATTGCTACAGACTAAAAAGACACAATTTTCCTACCTATTTGTTAACTTTTTTTATTTGCAGTTGGAGAATACATGGCTTTCCATTTGCCCCAAACATCCAATCACTTTGGAATCGGTGGTTTAGTGGCAAATAAAAAGGGTAAGTGTAAGTACATGGCAGTTCTAATTCAGACAGCAATAAACTGTTAACAAACCTTTTTCCTCAATTTGTGAAAAACTAATACACTGGGTTTTTTTTAATCAAGCACAAACTCTTTCCAATGCTGGATTGCTGAAGTGGTTTGTCCCATACAACACAGATAGTGAGACTTACTGAAGTTCTCTACTATAGAAGAAATATGATAAGAAAGGTTCCTTTGATGTGTAAATACAGGTAAAAGAGAATTACTCAATTGTGAACAATTACATATGCATGCTCCCTTTGCAATTTCAAGACCAAAGAGAGTTCCTGTTACTACTTTAAGTCATTGTTGGTAAAAATAATGAAGTTTAAAGGGCCCAATATGCGTATACTTTCCTGAAATTAGATTTTTTTTCATAGCAATAGTTAAAAAATATTGAAAATTAAAAAATTGAATATGCTGGGGAAAAAAAACCCTGATGTCATAAATATAATGGAATTAGATTCTTGATACTTCTTGAAAAAATAATCTTTTTTCATGTGATTTGAAAAATAAATATGGATTAGCATTCAATACCCTTTTTTTTTTTCTGAGTGGATAACTGTTTTTGTCCAGTAGGGCAACAAAGTATCCTAAGAAAAAAGCTAAATTTGGGTTGAAAACTTGAAGTTTTTGAAAGATTTAAATTTTTGAGAAACAAATTTATTTTCTGGCTTAATTCAATGATTAAAGTTAAGCGGAAGAAGAAACTTAATAGAAAGTAAGAAGACACTAGAAGCAATGTGGAACAAGGCTACTTAACAGAAAAAGGACATCCAGTCTTTTAGCTCATTCCTTCATATCTGTGTGTCCCTGTATGTTCTTACATAGCATAAAGTTAGTATTTCTTTTCCATATAGATTTGTAATGTATTTGTATTTTGGTATACAATAATTTCCTGGCTGCTGCAAATCTGGGGCATGAAGCTCTTTAACACAAATGTCTTCCATTTCTATACATGCCTGGGGACTCTAGCAGCTAGCTACTCTAGTCCACCATTCTTTCTGTTATTGTTGTAATTGCCCCAGGGAGTTCCAGATAGAACTAAACTTTTAGACAAGGTCTGGTAATGTAACCTGAGAGGATCTGAACAAATTTAAGAAAATAAATTTGATAACTATCATTAATGTAGCTGCAGTAAGTGGGTTTTATTCCTCTGTTAAGAAAAATGTATTTATTATCACGGACACAGTCACAGGAATCTGAGTAACTTTAGTTTGGATAAAACTATAATATTTTTAAGGGAAAATGGGAACCTTCTGCTGTAACATTTGCCAGCATTTTTATAGAATTACATAGTTATCTTTGGATCATGTAGATAAGTCAACAAGACGATCCACTGGCTGCACTGGTGCCTTACTTCAGAATGCGTTATTGATTTTTCCTTTCTCCTTCTCCTTCTCTGCTTAAATATTAATTAATTATCACTAAAGACAAATTGTATCTCTGTTACTTGTGTCTGTTACAGTATTTTGACACTTGTGTTTTGTCTGGTACCCTGTTTGGTTGTGATTTGTATGTAACACCAGCACCAAAATCAGTATTTAGAAATCTCTGTATAGACATCCAGGTTTTATTTACAAGCACCCATAGAAAGCTAGACGTGGGATCAGAAGGAATCGTCACACTGAGCAGAGGATCCATATAGAGCTAGCCTAAAGCACAGACATGAGCCTTCCCAGGCAACCAGGAAATGCTAACAGGAGCATCTCTAGATCTCTAGTTTGCAGAGGTTAGACTTTTATTTTTATTTTTACCTCCTTTCAAAACCTTTAAGATAACTTTTTAGATGTGACTGAATAGAAAGTGTCTTTTTTTTGTAAAACCCTAAGTTATGATCAGAAAATTCAGCCTTGAGCTTCTCTCAACCTGGAGGGAACCTTAATCAGACAGCAATACGTTTGGGTAAGTATAGCCCAGTTTATTTCCTGCTGTGAATCTCTGCCACCAATTAGAGAAGAATTGAAAATCAACTTGTCTCCATCACTGATCAAAACAGCTAGGCATCCTTTTGTTTTCCCTTTCTGCCACAAGGACTTCTCTGCCCTTCTCTGAAAAGCATGTTTTGAATACGACCTCCTATGATTACAAAACACAGAGAAAGTGGTAGGACCTTGGTGTTAAGTTCAGTTCTGTCTGTGTATCTCACTTTATCATGAGAATGAATCCACCTTGAAAAGACCATTAGACCATGAGAATGACCATCCAAATCGAAGATCTGAGAGTTTGCCTGTGGAGTGCCCATCTTTCCATCTTGGAGTCTTAGGCAGGAAATAAAAGGTTAGGCATTAGGGACATGTAAAATCAATGTAATCTGCCCTGGATTTAGGTGATTAATGTGAAGGAATATTCAGAACAGTATTTTTGGGCATAGATACCTAAATATTACAGATTTAATTACCTCTCCCCTCATTTGAAATGGTGCTAAAAAACTACAAAATGCAAATGAATCAAAAGCTTGATTTTCATAGTTACTTATTTTCTCTGCATATAAAATATTTTATTTCATTTTCTGCTCATCTCATCTGCTACTTAGAGACTTATTTCTGAAGTTATTCCCCTTCAAGAGCTCCCATTTTTACTCAGTGAGAGCTCTGTGTAGCTCACTTGAGAATGAGAAACAATTTCCACATTTACAACACAGGATATCTATCTTTTGGACCCTTTTAAAAATTTCATTCTGACATATGGGGGTCCTGCATTTGACCTCTAAATCTGTGAGACAGATTCAATGTAGAAAGAGAAGTACCAAGTAGTATATTTAGAAATATATTTTTTAAAAGTCTACTGTATTATAGATGGCTTGCAGTAGTAAATGACGTAAAATTTTCTGCAATTATAACAAGTACTTAAACTTTTCAAGCAAATCATTTCAATTAAATCGCTTTCTATATAATTATTCATATGCATGGCTTAAGCACCATTTAGTAATCTTTCATGACCCTTTGTTTTTGAGTGGTGAACCTGAAACTGTTCAGGAAATTCACTAGAGGCTTGAAGATATTATAATAACATTGCATCGGGTATCTTTCCATTAGGCATATACTTAATGAAGAAATTATACCTTTTTGGTTTGATTAGTGGGAAAATTAATGACTAAGTACTGTTTTTTTCTGATAAAAATGACATGTCTGTCAGAAAGAAAGTTAATGTTTCAATTCTATTTTTCATTTCCTTCAGTTTACAGTAGGTGTGTCTTTCAAGATAAGATATAGGTCAACTACTAACAAAGAGGAAATATGATTTTGTAGTACCCACAATATATTGCTTATTAATAAGGGTCAAAAATAACAGGTGTCACAGAAGCTAGACAGTTTATTTTGATCATTTGACTTCTAAATTATACAGAACATTGCTTATTTCAATTCAAATATGCAGATAGTAGCATACAATTAATTAAATCAATCTACTCAAGGGCTATTGTAAACAGTAAACATGCTATTGGAAACAAAGTAAAGATTATTTGATTTGTAAATCTTATTTGATTCAAAAATATTACTTAATTTATCATAATGACCAAAATTGTGAGTATTAGTCTACAAGGTGCTTTTCTTTGTTTTGCTTTATGTTATTAAAAGGAACATTTAATGAAGGAAATAATCTTTCAGTAGTGACTCAAGCCAGGTAAAAGTTTGGCACCTCAATGTCTATAAAAATTATGTTATCTGTGACTATGTACATGTATATATGTAAGTATATATATGGGGGGGGTTATGTGTATAATTTTTTTTTCCTTTTTTCAGAAATATTATTATGCTTTTTTATTTTCTGTCTTAATTTGGTATCAACTTTCTCTTGTAGTAAATGCATTAGAATATAAAGATTTTAACATTAATTTCTTTGCAACATTGCTTATTCTACATTTCTCTGTAGAAATAATTGTTGATAATGACCCTGTATATTACAAAACAAAATAGAAAGTATCTAATGTCACAAAAATAGGTTAAAACCAATTATTGTTTATCACATGAGCAGATTTTTTAGGAAAATACTAAAGAGAAAAACACTATGTTCAATACCTTTATGGAAGTGATCTTTAGTCAGATCAACGATTACCCTATCATTCAACACTACAAGAGTGATATCTGAATCTGATTCTTTTTATTCGCAATACAACTGTAACTTTATGTGAAAAATGATACTATTATCTCTGTTTTAAAGACAGAAAGCTGAAACAAAAATGGTAATATTCACCTGTCCCATGACAAAACCTGCACTTTAGGTTGAGTAGGCAGTCATGAGAAGTAGACACTTCCATAACAGAAGTGTCTATGGAAGAAAAGGAAGAAAAATCCTCAAAGAACCACAATAACTTAGCATTTGGACCTATTGCATTAATTACAATTTATTGTTAAAGTACACGTGTAAAACATGCTTTTAACTGTTTTGAGGGTCCTTTAAGTCTTATAAATGTAATTTAAATTTCTCTTAAGCAACTATGAACAATTCTGTCAAATACTGGCTTTGCAGCTTGCATCAAAGTTTAGAGTGTGGATTTCTTAATGAATATTATGTAAATCTTGATTTCACTCAGCAGCATCAAGAATATTTGATAGGAATTTTATATATAAAGAATCTTATACAGCAATGCATATTCAAGTTATGCTGTCAAATGGCAGGAGCTTCAATATTATTTATTAGAAATAATAATAAAAATATCAGCTTTGCAAGGAGCAATTTGAGATTGAGATGTTCTGCAGATGATTTGGTTTTGCTGCTTCCACCACAATAAAGGAAGATGTGCCGGTCCCCTACTGTTAGCATGTACTTCTACTTCACTGATGTAGTGGAAAAAAAATAATATATATTTTTTTTTTCCTCCAGGTCATTTACAACAGTTCATGAATGTGAATAATATGAACTAGGTTGAGAGTTTATGCAGTGACTCTAAATCCAAACAATATCAATAGCTTACACAAGAACAAGATAAGACTTTACAAGGTGTATGCAGATGTATTCATGAGTGCCCTAAATAGGAAAAGGATGTATATTTTTCCTTAAGAGCTATCTTTTTATTGACAGTACAATTGCTGTCTGGAATTGATAGTCTCCAAAGTATTTGTAACAACTATAAGTAATACATATTTCAAAATGGGATATATATCTGTCAAAATATGATATCATATATGGTAAAACATGCCACACATGAAACAACAAAATAATTTTCATCAGAAGTGGAAGAAAAAAACAGAAAAATGAATTTGTAGTCCAGTTCTGTGTAGTTGTACCATATCTTCCCCAGTTCAGTACTCTGAAATCACCATTGAAGTTCAGTTTAGAGATATTTTTATCTTTCAGAAAGAACAAATACTGTTCTATTCCTTCTTTGTAAGGGCGAAATTAATTTTTTGACTGGAACAAAATTTTTCTATTTATAAATTGAGTGTTTCCTTTAACGTAAGAATAAAATTCTAGTGTTTTGTACAACTTTGAGATTACAATTGATTTACTGCATATTCTAACAATCTATTGTATTCAAGTCAACAGTTTTATTAGCTGTCCTCACAGTCCAAAACATCATGAAGACTATGGAATCCTCAAAAAAATCAGAAAATGTTTTCCATTGAAAAAACATTAAGAATTACTTGCTTTGGATTCCCTTTGCTGTTAATGAGTAGCACTGATATTCAGTAAAAGCCATTGTTCTTCACTTAAACATAAAGACCAAAGGGGACTACTTCAGTGCACAGGTACTGAGTGTCCTTGGAGGATGTGATGAAAGATCATGGTTCTGTAATTTAATAGCTGAAATAATGTTAATACAAATTAAACAACTGTTCACTGTAGAAATCAGGCGATTTATAACACAGTGATTTTCAGCACCTACTTTCATCTACTCTCTGACAGAGAACCGAGTACTTTTTTTTTCTTTTTATTTTAAGGCAAACATCAGGTATGGATGTTGAAAATTTAGCTGGCCTTTTAATGCCATCCAATTTCTGCTGTATTGAACAGTACAGGTAGCTGAAATTATATATCTGAGACAGTGCAAATAATGGTACTTCATCACACATGTGGGCCTGGCAGTGCAATGCTTCCAGTTCCCGTGCATTTTCTTCCAGTTCCACAACCCTCACCACTCAAGCACATTTTCCTACTTGAAGTAGGGGGTTCAAGAACGTTTTGGAAAGGTCATTGCTTTTGATTGAAACACAGAAACATTTCCATTTGCCCTTCAGGTTCTTTGGTGAGGGCACTTAGAGGGCTGCAGCTTCACCTCAATGAATCGTCACATACTGTATCACTGCGGGTGACTTCACACAATTCATGTGACTTTGCTGTGCTGGTTTCTAATTCAGGATCAATCTGCCAATAAACAATGCTACTAAGTCTGTGTCTTTTAATTCTGTGATCGATCGTTCTCACTGTTAAAATGTTCTCATTACTGCAAATTTAAATGTGTGCAACTGAATCTTCCAGCATTTTCCTTAGATTATGTTTTCCTCTGTTATAGTGTACAGTTCTCCTCAAACACTCAAGATGTCTCAAAAATTTTTTGAACTTAATTCCTTCAGCATCCATTATAAAAACAGCAATAAAAAATACTTAAATGGAAGAGAGAAAACCTTCTTAATAGTTCTTCAGTATGTGTATATACCAGTATGTTTATAAGGGCAGACAGAAATATTTTGTCAGCCTCAGAAATGTGTCTGCCTCTGAAGCCAACAAAAGAGAAAAATTAGTAGCTTCTGGGAATAATCAGAATTGGAAATGAAGAACATGCTGAACTTCTCTGTAACTAAAAAAGCTAAATATGAAAAGACAATGTGTGTCATCCACCTTTACTGTTCTCAGATACAGGGACAATGCCCCTAGCCTAGCTTTGAAGAAAGTGAAATGTAACTATTGAAGACTTTGAGAAAAAAAAGTTTTCTTCTTTTTTTTAATGTCTGCAGCAAGAAAAATGATCCCAGACAAAACAGAGCAATTTCACTACACTACCTGTATTGTCTGTCATGCTCTATGAAATTAACGACAACACTTTACAAGGGACATATGCTGTTTAAAACATGTACAGTTGTTGGGTTTTTTTAATTGTGTAATTACTTGGAGTAAAAGTTATACAATTAGATCAAAGTTAATTGTGATGAGTACTAAAAATAATTTATTTTACTGAGAATAAGAACCGCTCCCCTGCCCCAAGAAAGGAAACACCAGTGCTGCATACAGGAAGGGCATTATTTTCTGTCATATGAGAAGGACAGCACCATTAGTATTTAGTATCTAACACAGAATCACAGAATGGTTGAGTTTGGAAGGGACCTACGGAGGTTGTCTGGCCCAACCTCCCTTCTCAAGCACAAATATTTCTATGGGTGATGATGCCATAACCTCTCTGGACAACCTGCTCCTGTGCTCAGTCTCTTCATTTGCTATTCTTTTTTATATACCTATGAAAAGCAGAAAGGTGGAATTAGAAAAGGTGAATGATATAAAAATTAAGAAGTTCAAGATAATTAATAATCAGGAAATTTTTATTTTATTTTGTCCTGTTGTTTTTTTTCCTTAATATGCATTCTGAAACTGGTATTTCTCTTTCCTAATGTCCAGAGTATGAAAGTTATCTAATAGTGAAAATGAAGGCACACATATATATCTGCATGTTAAGGGAGAGGAAGATGAGCTGAGTATGTCTGTATAGTTAAGCTTCTTGGTGTCAGTTCAGTGTTTTAGAAGTACTGCAGATCTCAGATTTCTACCTATCTATCTGCTTCAAACTGTGAGACTATGGAGGAAAAACAGAAAGGCAAGATTATGTGGACCATACATTTTTACAGGTTGTAATCCTAGAAAGAATACACTAGGCAAAATACACTACGGACTACTAAAAAGACAGGAAAATATATTAGAGTATGTGGATCAGGAGTGTGGAAAGGATTAGAAAAATGTTCATAGTTTCATTTTTAAATGAAAATGGAACTATCTCACTCAATCAAATGACAAGAAGTTTGTGCAGCTTAAGATATGTAATAGTACATTTTCCTTAGGATACAGATTCAATAGGTCCAATTTATCCTGTACTTTTCTCAATAGCAATATAGGAGGTGAACTTTCATTTTGCATATGAGTGACATTTTATCAAGATGTGTAAATTTTTTTTTTTTTCTTGCCAAAAATGTAGTTCACTATATTTTGGTTGATTCCCATGCTCGGCATTTTCAAGTTGTCTGCTGAAACAAACTCTACAGAGAGGAGAGAAAAAGTAGGGGCCTACAAAAAAACCCCAAAAGAATAAAGGAGGAGGGATTTTTTTAAAAAAATCATTGCTTCCATTCCTTCATTCTATTAATTGTGCTCTACAAGTCCTTACAGATTATTAAGTCTTGCCCTCAGAGATCTTTGTATTTATACCGTGTTGAGTTTTTTTACACTGCATCTTTTTTTCTGAGTTCAGAAGTAATTTAGGGCAAAAGTATGTGATAGTTGTTTAAGGAATAACAATTTTATTTTTAGTTTTGTTATACTATGGAGAGTGTTAACAGATATCAGATCTCCAAAGAACAGAAGCTGTCCAGAAGCATTATAAATTGGTTGAAAGAGCACTAACTTAATTTCTTAATTTGAATGGAGGGGGGGGAAATGGAAGATGAATGGAAAAATAAGATATTATCCTGATTTTATATTTAAGCATTTAGATTTATTGAGACTGAAAACTAAATCCACCAAGGTGCTTAGCATTTGATCACTCAGACCTCAGATATCTTGCCTAGGTAAACCCCTCAGAGTGAATTCAACACTAACCAGTAAATTAGGTGCAGGTCCAGCTTTAGCTACTCAGTAAGCATACTGGGGCAAAGCTCACTGTTTTCTTTTCCAATACAAAAGTGACTTCTCAAGAGCTGCAGCCTCTTTTGCATAACTCCTTTATCACCAAAGCAGTTAAACAGGATGCAAGAAACCCATAGTCACTGCCTGTCTCTGACTCAGGAGATTCCAGTCCACGTCTCCTGTCACCTTGGAGTGACTTATCAGCACAGATGATTGATTTTTTTTTTGTGGAGACACTCTCCAGTCCACCTTCTCAACATCCAATGGAGAAAGAGAAGAGAGATATGTTGTAATTTGGGAATGACATTGGGAGTTTGGAGGTTTCATCCTTTTTCCGAAGTGGTTTATGTATTTTATCTTTTAAATACGTGCAATGCTATTCTGTTAAAGACTAGTGAAATAAATAGCATTATGGTTATCTCTTCCCCTGGCAATCATATTTGAAAGAATAAGTGGTTCTGACAGTTTTGCAGGGAAACTAATAATGTGAATGTGTTTCAGGAACACTGTAATGGATCAGGTCTTTCAGGAGCAAGCAAAGGGGTACCTTGTTCCCAAGATCTGTAAGGCTTAAATAAGAAACTGGCATTGAGATGCTAAAACTGAGGTATTCACAGTGGTGCAGGTCTCAAAACCCAGGGATTTATAAATGTAAACAGGGAGATCCAGAAAATTTAGGTGTTTTGTGAAGGCAGCTGCTAAGGAAATGGTAGATGACAGGCATTACTGCAAGTGTGTGTTTCGGTGTTCTGAAAGTTCTTTTTGAGTGCCAAATTATTTTGTTAAAACTTACTCTCACTGTCTCACTCCAAAATTCCAAAAGAATTCTGACGAAGATTTAATTTGGAGTGTTCATGTCCCTTTCTAATGTTTTATTCCTGAGCACACTCTACCTCAGGGGAGAATAGGGAGTCAGAGAATGGAAATGGCAGAAATGAGGGGAAAAATTAAGGACACTTAGAACAAGACAAGAATTCTGTTAGAACAAGAGTTGGAAGTAGAGAAATAAAATGCAAGGGACCTTAGTGCTTTTTTTTAAGCAACAACTCACTTTCCAGAGCTTAGCTGAGCATTTATGCAACAACTTTTCTGGTCATACCTTCACAATGAATCCTGTATAGCATAAATAAAAGAGAATCCTTACTTATTTACTCTTTTAGATATAAACTATATCCCAACCTAGGATTGTGAACACCTCTTTCTGCTGTTCATTTTCTTTCTGAACAGACACGAGTTAGCCAGCTAGCTGCCTATACTCTGAACTCTGAATATTCAGGTGTATATACTTATAATTACAGAAATTCTCCACAGCAGTTCAGTAGAGATCAATGTGTCAAATGAGCTTCTTTTTTTTTTCTTTTTTTTTCTGGCTCTCAAAGGCTTTCAAATTCAAAGGAAATCATATCTAGAACACTATGACTTAGTCTGTTAAAAAGACTCAGATAGAGTGAGACTAAAATTGCCTACAGAGAATTTTATTATTAAAGGAAGAAGAGCACAGTATCCCATTAATTTTGGAATCTGAGATAAACAAAGAGTTTTTGAATTTATAGTGGCAAAAGCAATACGGTCAAGCTGACTGTAAACAATGTTCCTAGTAAGACAACTCCATTCTTTGGTTGTTCAGGCATGTTTTAAGAGAAAAAAAAAGGCAATGTAAGTCAGCATAGTCCAACTGCAGCCAGCAGATCATATGTGATCCATGGACATTTCCATTCATTCAAGTTGCTTATTCTGTAGGAGACAAAGTAGTTCAAGGAAGGAACGGCCCAAACAACTAATCTTCTTGTACTTGCTGGGAGTCCAAACTAAAAAATCAGACTGTTACTCATGCTGCAGCTGGAAAATAAAGTTATTGAGACCTATGAGACAGTGAGTCTTGCTTCCGCATGGGAGGTCCTCCAGTAATTACTACTGGATAATGAGAGGCAGCCCAAAATTCAGTTTAGAAATTTGTTTCATACCTCTGCAGTTTTTAAGGCTGGATCTTACTGAAATAAAAAAAAAAAGTCTCTGTATTATGAACAAAAGGAAAAACATCACTGCAGTCCTTACAGTTTTTTTTCACTAAAAGATAGGTGTTGTGGTTTAACCTCAGTAGGAAGGCAAACACTACACAGACCCTCACTCACTCCCCCACAATGGGATGGAGGAGAGACTTAGAAGGGTTAAAGTAAGAAAAAAACATGAATTGAGACAAAGACAGTTGGATAAGTAAGGAAAAATCTGTGTGCACAAGCAAAGAAAAATGAGGAATTCTTTCACTACTTCCCATTGGCAGCCAGATGTTTAGCCATCTCCAGGAAAGCAGGGCTTCGTTTTAGCCACGTTGCCCAAGCCACAGAAGGCAAAAGCAGGGACTGGGAGAATGAAGAACCACCCACTGTAGCAGAAAATCAAGTTCAAGACCATCTAAGGAACCTGAAGGTGCACAAGTCCATGGGACCTGATGAGATGCATTCACAGGTCCTGAGGGAACTGGCAGATGAAGTTGTTAAGCCATCATACTGGAGAAGACATGAGAGTCAGGTGAGGTTCCCACTGACTGGAAAAAGGGAAACATAACCCCCATTTTTAAAAAGGGAAACAAGGAAAACCCAGGAAACTACAGGCCAGTCAGTCTCACCTCTATGCCTGGCAAGATCATGGAGCAGATCCTTTTTGAAATTATGCTAAGGCACATGGAAAATAAGGAGGTGACTGGTGATAGCCAACATGACTTCACTAAGGGCAAATCGTGCCTGACAAATCTGATGGCCTTCTGTGATGGGGTTACAGCACTGGTGGATAAGGAACAAGCAACTGATGTCATCTACGTGGACTTGTGCAAAACATTTGAGACTATCCCACACAATATCCTTGTCTCTAAACTGGAGAGACATGGATCTAATGGATAGGCCACTTGGTGAATTAGGAATTTGTCAGGGCCTTTTATGAAAGGATGAGGGTAGTGGTTTTAACCTAGAAGGAGGTAGATTTAGATTAGATAAAAGGAAGACATTTTTTACAATGAGGGTGCTGAAACACCATAACAGGTTGCCCAGAGAGGTGGTAGGTGCTCCCTGGAGACGTTCAAGGCCAGTTTGGATAGGGCTCTGAGCAACCTGATCTGGTTGGAGGTGTCGCTGCTTACTGCAGAGGAGTTGGACTAGATGACCTTTAAGAGTCCCTTCCAATCCAAACTATTCTATGATTCTATGATTCTGTGATTCTATGATACTATGTGTAAGGAGATTTGTTGTCAAACAAGAATTTAACTGAAAAATCCCTTTCTGAATTTTTTTTTTTTTTTTTTACCTATCCATTGCTAACATTATGAAAGAGAAGTCTTGTATGAACAGACACGTTTCTCAAACAAAGAAACAAAGAGGTAAAATACATAACAAATTTATGGATATTTTTGCGCTCATGTTCCACAACTATTCCTG
Source organism: Ardeotis arabs (assembly GCA_011801015.1). Taxonomy (NCBI): domain Eukaryota; kingdom Metazoa; phylum Chordata; class Aves; order Otidiformes; family Otididae; genus Ardeotis; species Ardeotis arabs. The sequence continues at coordinate 8,900 of JAAGAY010009481.1, read as the reverse complement.
GTTTCTGTCCCCATCTTCCTACTTCCATATTATGTCAGGAACCAAGCACACAGCTGTCTCCGTATTTGTCCTTGCACCCAGAATAGAAACTAGATCAGGAAGACAAGATCTTCTATACCCAAGTATGCACCTTCCACATGACTTAAAACTAAACCAGGAGACACTTCAGATTCAGTTTGTATAAGAGATGGTTTAACTTCACTGTTGTAACAGAATGCTGGTTCTTCAGGAGTAAAAGATTTTGGACAGGGAAATTATTATTTTTAAGAGGTCAACGAAGAACATTCCAGGTGGTCTGAACAATTCATAGGGTCAGTTATGGCCAATGCTGCTGTAAGGTCCCAAATCAAAATCAGTTATGGTCAGCAATAAGTGAAAGGTAGATTGCTGTCAGTTTTAGCCTTCACAGTTTCAGCTTTGTGAAAGTTAGCATCTAAATTGCACTCTTTGAAACCTGTTATCAGTGCGATGAGCCTAAAATTGGAATGCAAGAATTCATTTCCAAATGTTCTTACTTTGATTTTTTTTTTTAAAGAAGAAAAATTAAAGAAAAGATATAAAGGCAACAAATTTATTTTCCTTCAGCATAGCTACTCAGCATGCTCTTCAAACTGGACGTGCATGTCCCATAAGATACAATGAAAATGCAACTACTATGTAGAGGTATTATTAGATGTCAATGTTAATTGACTCTGTAATGAATTGCTAATGATCTACTGTGTATACTGCAGTAATAGGTCTAGGTGGATGATAATTTAAATTCAGTGCAGTTGAATATGGTGAATAAGATAAACCCCTATAGCTCTAGATCTAGAAGTGAAGGCAAAATAGCTATCTTTTTGATCATCAGATGAAGTGAGTAAGCAGTACAATAAAATTCAAAGGAATAGGCCTAAAACAAAGGAATAGAGTTAAACACCACTGTGATGAGCAAAAATATGTAAGTAAATAAATCTTGCATATACATATGTGATACAGAGTACCAAGAATCAACTTTTGATATCCATGTTAAACAATGAGGTCAATAAAGAATAGCTCCAGAATATTTTGCCATCTCATGCTAATACTGAATCCTTTGCATCACTGTAAGTCACTAGCATTCATGACCCTATCTGTGTATCCTACAAAAATCCAAGAGGATTTTGGGCCTAGAGGAATACTAAGCATTGTATTATCACCCAAAATGAAAATTCTGTTTCGGTCCATACTATTATATCTCTTGCTTGTATCTGTCTGTTATGACATCTTGAAAGCTTTGGAAAGCCGTTTTCATCCCAGTTTCTTCAAAATGAACATTTGACCTGAATGATGTCTGAATGATTAATTTCTACAGAAATGTGCTTTAGCACATTTTCTTGGATTTGATTTTGATTTCTGTTGATCTTTGTTTGCCAAAGGAATCTTCACAAATTAATAGATAAAGGCAAACATAAGAACAATGTAATTGTCAGTACCGTGGCTGGGATATAAAAACTGAGAGCAATTGTTTATTAAAGTTAGGGCAATATGCACTATTTATTATTCAACTCGTCTGATACATCTCATAATAAGCCTCTATGACCACTTATAATTGTAGCAATCTAACAGTATTATTGGGTTAAATATTTTTAATGTCAACTGTTTGCCTCAATGAAAATATTTTCTGAAATTTCTGTAATAATTTCTGCATTTCTGAAATTGTGGCAGGTAATATTTATGCATTTATGTTTTATATTTTTTAAAAATATGCGTACTTAAATATCAACAAGCACCTATTCACATGAGACTTTGCAGCATGGACAGGAAGGCCTTTTATTAAGCCTTTTGTCTTTGAGATGTCTCATTACCTAGGAAAGTATGTGTAGAGTAGATTAGCTAGAACCTGTAAAGATTTCCTTTTTCACTTGACTTCACTCGTTAATATAAAACAGACCTCTAAATTGCTTTCAACATGTGCCTTCCTAAGAGAGCACTCTTCACCTCTTATATTCCCTGCACGTTTCTACACAAAAGGGAAGAAGTTAATATGAATATTGCAGGGAAATTTGTGGTCTAGACAGAACAATTTAAATTAGAGACTTTTATTCCCCTTTCTTTCAAAACCCTTAGATTCATACTAGAAATTAAGAGAAAGAAAGGAGTGTAGGACTGTCCTCAGTGAGAAACAATCTACCTGAATGGAGGCCAAACTGACAGGAAAAATAACTACTAGTAAGCTAATGAGAGATGTAAGATTATGAATTCTGAGACATTTTATTTCTCAGGTGGAATTCAAGACTCTGGAGGCTGATCTTTCCTTTGCTGTCATTACGTGTGATGCCATTGTCAATGTATAATCTATTTAAATAATCTATTTGTGCAGAGCTTTTGACACTGTCCCGCATGACATCCTTCTCTCTAAACTAGAGAGGAATGGGTTTGATGGATAGACCACTCGGTGGATAAGGAGTTGGCTGGATGGCCGCACTCAGAGAGCGGTGGTCAACGGCTCGATGTCCAAGTGGAGACCGTCACGAGTGGCATCTGTCAGGGGTCCGTGTTGGGCCTGGCCCTGTTCAACATCTTTGTTGGCGACATGGACAGTGGAATAGAGTGCACCCTCAGCAAGTTTGCCAATGACACCAAGCTGTGTGGTGCCGTCGACACGCTGGAGGGGAGGGATGCCATCCAGAGGGACCTGGACAGGCTGGAGAGGTGGG